>JAPMOB010215871.1:0-18546 GCA_029875015.1 Lepomis gibbosus | reverse complement strand
CAGCTGTCGTTGTACTTTACTGTGACCAAGTTAGCATAGCATAGCCCTGATCGATCCGAACTCCATTCAGAAAACAAAGATTTTAGAAGTTGTTGTTCTGCTGTCTTGCTGACAGACCTGACAAAGCATGAATTCATATGTTTAACAAATCTTCATCATGTTGTGGTTATTTCGGCATCAGTTTGATCCGTTTATTGATATTTAATCACAGCAAAATGTTCACTTTGGGCTCATACAGCTGTAGAAAATGGCGAGTTGTGTTTATTCACCTTATCGTGTGAAAATCGCCTTCTCGCGTTGTGTGTGAACACTTGCAGCGAATGTGCTCACGCGAGGAAAGCGTTGCGAGGCGAAAATTCGCAGTTGGTCTGAATGCACTATAAAGAAGGCCGGTTTTCTTGCTTCTTAAATCAGAACAACAGATTTTAAGCTGCCATGATTGCAAAAGGCTTTTCTAAAGATCAGTAATGTTTTTAAGATGGTAACCTTGGATTAGCATTAGATTAGCTACAGGGCTGAAGGTGACATTCCATCACAAATTAGCCGCTTGCAGAAACGAGTCTTTTACAACATTAACAATGTCTGTTTCTCTTCAGTTTGATGTTTTTTTAATGGACAAAAAGTGTGTCCAAACTTTTGACTGGTAGTGTGTATGATTTTAAAATGGAAGATCTTTGGGTTTTGGACTGTTGGTCGTATAAAAACAGAAATTTGAACTCCCTTCGCTCTGGATAAGTGCGCCCATTTTTTAGGATACTGGACCAGATAGAACAGGGCTCAGTAGGAAGCTAAGGGGGCCTTCACACCTCAAAGTCCGCACCAAAGTTCATGTTTTGATACATTAGGTTAGTTTTGGTTTGGTTTCACGCTGCTATTCTGCGGCCGCACTAAAGGACTTTACATGACAGGAGGAGACAGCAAGCGATCCTTTTGAGCAGAGACCAGAGAGATGGGCGACAGAGAGCTTCTACAGCGGCGTCTGTTTGAAAAGATGAGCTGTCACAGGAAATCTATAACTGTGTCCTTATTTCAATGCATTTCTCCGAGCATTTGTTTGTTTCCAGTTTAAACAGAAACCTCCAAACTTCCTGTAAACAGTCTGAAAATCCGAACTGTCCAAAATACACTTTCACTCCAGAAACGAACCGGTTCAGTTTGATCCGGACCGAGACCGCCTCTTTTGGTCGGACCAAATTTCATCTGTTTGGTCCTGACCGTGGTCTGTGGGAGGTTTCACACCTGCAATTTTGGTTTGGACCAAACTGAAAAGTCCAAGAGTCCTGACCAAATGAGGTCCGGACCCCCCACCCCCACCCAAAACCTCCAAATGTCTAAAAACATCAGACGGCAGCTTCATTCAGAGAGTTGTAATACAAACAATCAAGCAAACAAGAGCCTGACGTGATTTGATGTCTGTGAAGTCAGCAAAGTCTCGCCTTAACCTGACGTCCTTTTTCCAGGTTTCCCGTAGCGTCTGCAGATGAGCTGGCCGCCGCCGACCGTGCGACCTGCTGGGATGCGGCCTGGACGCTGCCCTGCGGTCCCCTCTTCCACAGGTCAGTGCAGAAGAACTCTAACTACCATCTGAGCGTTCATTAGTTAGTTAAGAGCTAAATGCCCGCTGGAAACATAATGATGAGTTAGACTAATGAATAAATAAACACCTTTGGGAAACATAATGAGTTTAAAGGAAAAATAACTGACTTGTAACGAGATGCAGAAACAAACTGAGCACAATGAGATAAAATAAAGGGATCTTTTTTTTCCACGTACGAGCCACTGAGTTTTAGTTTAAAATAAAAACATTGTTTTGTCCTTTTGACTGTTTGTGTTCTCAGCTCATATCTGCGCTCCTGGTTCGAACAGGACACATCATGTCCGGGCGGCGGTGAAGGAGGCGTGGAGAGCAGAGAGGCGGCTGCTGACAAAGTCGACACTCAGCCGCACCCCAACCACTACTTCCACTTCGATGGGATAGGCCTTACACAGTCACAGTTTAAAAGTGAGTTCTTCTATTTAATTATTTCTGTTGCGTAATCCAGTGTAAAGGTTTACAAGTTAAAAGTACTCCTGTAAATCATTGTTCTTCCAAACTGATTATGATGCTGTACCTCCCTCCCCGCGCCCTCCAAGACAAGACAGTCACCATTAACCACAAACACAGAAGCAAAGAAGCAAAACATTACAAAAAAAAAAAAAAAGACAAACACTCACTCAGGGAAAGCAGCTTAGTGCACAAACAGTACATTATAATATTAGTAATCAGTAATAGTCACTCGTTAAGACTAGTTTCTGTTCTAAATTGATGAACTTCTGAAGTTTATTTCTGGAACCATCCTCAATACTTTTCAAAACAGGCGGCCAAGTCAACAGGAAGTAGTCCAATCTGTTTCAGGTTATATATGATAACCTTTCAAGGGGAATAAGATTTGCAGCGTACCAGCAAATTCTCAGTACGTCCTTATACCTGGCAGCCTGTCATCTATCACCTAATCCTGAAGTCCCTGGGCTTAGTTGTAATTTACAAGAAAGTAAACCATCAGTTTTCTTCGGACATTCCCAGAAAGCATGAAAATATGTGGCTCTGCCAATATTACAGTTTTTACAAATCAGGCTTGGATCTATCGTAACGTGACGTTTGTGAATAATAAGTTGTATTTCATGAGATTTCGTTGATTGAATCCCATTCATGTTCACTGACAGCAGTCCCAAAGTCTAATTCCCAGGAGGACCTTCTAGCGTTTGTATACATTTTTCCCCTTTTATTCTTCCCCTTCTGTTAAATATTATTGTATCCGTGTATAGGCGTCATAACTAAACTGGGAACAAACATTAGTAAATGAAGCTTTAACTGTGCAGCACCAATTAACTCACACCGCTGAGCCTCCGTCGTTAAGTGACGCCAGCGATTTTGCATATTTTAACCCGAATCTCCTGGTGAGGTTTCTTTTTTCTAGTTTTTAGATTTGCCTTCTTCCTCCCAGGCAGAGACACGACGCAGTGATGGATTATCTATCTGCACGGTCTAATCCGTCAGAGTTACTGTACATTTAATGGACACTTCAGCTTTGTGTCCGCCAGCAGTGTCTGTATTTTTAAATCTCACCTCAAAATCCATTTTCATAGCCCTCCTTTCCTGCATAGCCCCTTAGTTTTGATTTGATTCACTCTCTCGTCTTCTTTTACTGCTTTAATTCTCAATATTTGTCACAATATTACTGTTTTATTCTTTTATATTGTTATTTTTATGGCTTTCTCTAAGGTGACAGTGTATTTTATTGTATTTCCTCCTCAAAATCACCCTCACACTTTAGAAAGTGCAGTAGAAATTCAATATTTATATTTTTTATTGCTAGCATTACATGGTAACAGCTGCTTCGCCACCCCAGACTGCATTCACGAGTCAGTAACGTTGGACATAAGACAATGTGGACTCTAATCTCGTAGAAAATCAGACTCTTAAGTCATGGATGTCACCAAAACATTGTTTTATATCACTGATACTCTAATTCCTCAAAGGAGGCCTGAATACTATTTATGATCATAATAAACAGAAACATTGCTTGTAATGTTTCACTGACCTCCATTTATACATCATTTCCCTTTTGTTTCTTTAACACATATTGCATTTATCCAGTATTTTCTTACTATCTGTATCCCCAATGTCTAAAAATATAAATTATTCTTCTTAAGCAATGTCTCCTAATACACCAGACAGAACAGTTTGGGCTGACATACAATTTAACTCTGAAGAAAATTAATAAGCTACTAGCACCATCAGCTCTGTGTCACCGCCGTCAGATGGAGCTTTCTTTGTTTTAAATTTATATGGTTTATTTATCTGTTCCTACAATGCACGTGAGTTATTAAATTCATGGTCACTTTGAAATTAATTTTTTTTTATCTCTCTGAGTTTTTTCAAATGTAGTGTGTATAGATATACATTAGCTCATATCGTCAGGCTCTAATTTAAACATTAAGATTCCATCTAACTCCGTCAGTACAATAAGAGTCACGTCCTCCTCACCCCTCTGCTGCAGACACTAACTCTCTAACAATCTTTTCATTCTCCAATTTATTCCACTCTAGTTTAAAGCGAACACAAAAGGGAACAGTCGCCACCTTTTTTGGTAGGCCTTTAATTTGAAATGTCTACAGGAAGCATTGAGCCTAACTGATGGCGTCTTTACAGTGATTAGAGAAAAAGGGTTAATTATGGATGAAAAGAATTTCTGATAAAAAGAGAGCGGTGAGTAAAACATGGCGCGTTATAATGAAATCAGGTGAGCTGTTAAAGTACGGCCGACTCCACGACGCCTCGATGATTTTTTTTTTTGTACCATGTCGGTTTTATTAGTTATAAATTTAAATTACAGCAGTTTTCAGTAAATCCGTGTAGAGCAGTGGAAAGGCTCCTTTACCTCTGACCTTTGCTCTCTGTGCAGGGACCATCCGCTGACCAGGACCCACGCAGGAAACAGCGAGGTTGCAGACTTTCAGCTGGTTATTTGTGAGGAATAAACAAACTGCACAGGTCAGAGCGCCGGCGGTGCTGCAGGTTAAAGGCCGTGTTCAAGTTAGTTTGGAAATGTAGCAGCTGGATGCGCTTTGACTGAACTCCTATTTTAACGCCAGCAGCTTCAGTTGCTCTGGATATTTTAGGGACGAGCCGCTCGTCCAAAACGTCCTGGGGGTGAATCCACAGTGGATCACACGGTTCTGATGTAGCAGCTGAACATGGGAGCTGCAGGTCTGGAAGATTTGAGCACGACCAACAGGCAAACTGTCTTTTTTCTTAAAAACACTTAAAAACTGTCAAATTTAAATTTAAATATTCAAAAATAAGATTCTGGTTAATTCTTTCCCAACTTTACTTTTATTTGGTATTGAATATTTATTAGTTTCAGGATTTATATGTATGTCACAGTATTTTATTGATCAACGGATGTTTAACTGTACAGCTGCAACAATTACTTGATTAGTTGTCAACTATCAATTCATCAGGTTCAGCCTTTCTAGTAGAGATATTGATTATTTCTGGGCTGTGGGCAAATCAAGAAGTTTGACTACGTCATCTTTGGCTTTAGGAAACACTGACAAACATTTTATTTTTTAAATATTTAAAAATCCCCTGCAGGTGTTTGTTAATGTTTGTGTTGACTGTATTTTGTCCCTAAAAGTAAAATTCTGCTGCTGGTGATTTATTTATGTTCTCTAAACCTGTGTACAGTATTTACTTTCTAATCTTATTTGTTTGTTAGAGCTTCTGTCCTTTTTTAGAAGACAAACTCCACAAGTGTTTAAAAACATAAAAATAATTAAGGTAAGAGAAAATCTGAATGAACATGAAAAACCAGTTAAAGTCTTTTTAAAGGTGGAATTTTCCTTTTAATAATTTATGTAGTATTAATTATTATTGAACTCTTTTTCTTAGTGTTTAAGTATTTAAAAAGAAAGATTTTTAGAATAAAAGCTCAAATTGTGATTTGATCTGGTTTTTGCACGTCGGCACCTTCAGAGTTTCAGCTCATTTTGTTTGTTTGTACTTCCTCATCTGTTCAGGTTTACAGATTGTATAAATACTTTCACAAATACAATAAAAAAAGAGTTTTTTGTAAATAAGTGTATGTATGTATGTTGAAGCATGAACCAATTAATTCAGAAATTTAAAAATAAGATGTTTGATTTTAAATGTTTCTTATTTCTGGGGGATTTTAACATTTGTGAAACAAATTCTCTTATTAAAGAGAAAAAGGTTAAATTTTTTCAAGTCTATCTCATTTCATACTCACGTGTCCGTATTTTGTATAGAATAAAAAGTGTTCCCTTCCTAACATGAGGACAAACTGAAAGCTTCAGCTTGAACATGGACACGAGGACAGAGATGATCGAAACATCTTAGTGGCTTCAGCTAAATTCAGATTGTTTTAAGGAGTCTTGTTTTGAAAGGATCCTTTCACAGCCAGTGTTGGACGGCAGGAATCATTACAGGAACCAACGACTCGACACACAGTCCAGTATTAACACTGATCTGCTCCCATCCCTTAATAGCCCATAATGCAGTGCCAGTTAGACCCACTAAAGTTAGACTGTACTACTTAAACAGCTCTTTAGCCGTCTGAAGCTGTTGGATCTGTGCAGCAGCTCTGATTGTTACCGTCAGTTTCTGCTGGTTTTAGAGTTCAAAGTAAAATTTTGTGTAAAAATACTTGTTATGAAGATCAATTGAGGCTTCAGCAGTCTGAATTTGATAAACCAAACTAGTTAGCATCAGCTGATTAGCAGCAGCAGCAGCACTGATGAGACTCTGAGCGGCGACCCCTTTACTGAACCCACAGCGGAGCTTTAAAACTCTGCAGCCACGACGACGCCAACACACCCAGACATGTCCTGCACTGTCAGTTTACAACATGAGGATTTATGTCAGACTGAAACGGGGGCGGGGAGGTGGACTTACCTTCACGGGGTCCCTGGTTAGATGTCCCACATACAGGAACGTCCCACTGCGAGGCCGACGGGGTGGAAACACTAATGAAAGCACAAAGCATTGAACAGATACATGGAGAAGTTTGTCATTGACCTTCAATCACTTTGCACATTCAGATGAATAATTCAGAAAATCTTCACGTATTCATATAAATATATTATAATTTTAATTAATTCTACACAAGCTAAAACAATAAGATCCACATTCATCAGAAATGTACAAATGAATGCATCAAAATTTTCATCCAATAATATAATAAACACTCTGAAATGGGCCAATGTGCTTTAGAGCGATTAATCGAATAATCGATTAGTTGTCAAGTATTAAATTAATCCCCAATTTTTTGGATAATTGATTTGAGATCTTTTTTTTAAAGAAAAATGATCTGATTTCAGCTTCATAAATGTGAATATTTTCCGGTTTCCTCCTCTTTTCTATGACAGGAAACTGAATATATTCAGGTTGTGGACAAAACAAGACATTTTGAAGACGTCTTCTTGGGTTTTGGGAAACAGTGATGAACATTTTTGACAATTTTCTGACACTTTATATATATTATATACTGTATTAATGAATTTCTAGGAGCTGATTAATTGAAATTAGGTCAGATTTCTGTATAGTTAGTTTGAATAGCTGTTGAACTCCAGCAGGAGGGTGAGTGAATGTGACGCTGCATGGTTTTGATCTGTGTGATTATTTTAAATATACGTTTTGCACATTATTCTTTTTTTCCAACTTTGTTTATTGAGTTTTTAAACATATAAACGACAGTTATAAGAAAGTAAGTATCAAGTTTCTCATTATTATTAGAAAACTCTACTAAAGACAATGTCTTTGACCACATTTTTTGAGATCCGCAAATTTGTGCAGCGAGTCGGACAAACAGCACCAGAAGGTCCTACGTCAGCTTCACAGCGACCGCTACTCGATTAATCAAGAAAAAATAAATAAATCGATGGATTAATCGACAATTAAAATAATAGTTAGCTGCAGCCCTACTCTGCATATGAGTACTTTTATTTTTTGTACTTTTAAGTACACCTTACATATCGGGATCACATTTCTAGATTAACAAAATATTTGAACCAGGAACTCTGCGTGTAACGAGATTAGGTCATATCTTTCCTTTTCTCTGAAACTTACCTACATGCCATTGTGTTTTCAACAATGTCCTACTGTCTTTCAATCAGGGCCCGTGTTTATCACGCTTCTCAGATAAATTCACATTGAATGGTGAAATTCATAAGGAGTTTACATTCAACACACATTTGACAATACAGAATATTTAAGAGAAAACATTATGATAGTGGCCTGCGCTGTACGGACCCGTCTTATTAACCGCGCATCGTCAAATAACTCAGAAATGTTTCCTCTCCTGAAAGATTTGCGTCTCCACAGCGCCATCACAAGCCCTACTGGCAGCTCCTGAACACTTGAGAGTCTTAAATAACTGGGAGAGTTAACTGGCTTTTATTCTGAAGTTTTAAAGTAGGAGTAAATTCCATGAATTCTCAACCAGAACTTTGAGAAGCTTGATAAATACCGGCCCAGGTCTCTTACCACTAAAGACATCACTGAACCGACAGCACGACTATATTACCGAGCACTTAAGTGGTCTCGTCATCGCAGCGCGCTCATACGCACAAATGCTTTGACTTATCAGAACTACGTCATGATATTGCATTTTACTTTCAGATTCAAAACAGCTCTTCACCGGCACTAAAAGGTCTTCTTCCGACCTACAATATGAGACCACCACGCTGCACGGGGTCAGTATCACAGGCACTCGTTCCAGTTCCATCATACAAAATCAACTACGGTCAGAAATCCTGTATTATTGTGATGAAACCGTGTTCATTGTTCTGTGTTGCTGCAGAACAGGAACCTGCTGTAAACCAGTTTTTTAAACTGAGTCAGGCCCGTTTATTGCAACTAAATTGTTGCTCTCAAACGTCTCCTGTATAATAAATGAAATGAAGTAGACCTTTTTTTAGTTTGATGCTAAAAAAATAAATTATTTCTAACCTGTAGTATTTCTGACTTTTACACAAGTTAAAGAGCCGAGCACTTCTTCCACCACTGTGCAATTCTGACACCAAAGAGATGCATCACTTTGTGTGTAAATTTCAAATTAATCAAATTAATATATTTTCGGCTCTGCTGGTGAGATGTTGTGGGAGTTTAATGCCTTGCTCAAGGACAGGTCATCGGTGCAAGCTGCAGAGGGAGGTTAAAGGTAAAACTAATGTAAACACATGCAAAAACATTTAAACCTAAAAAGTATTTCAATAAAATAAAAAAAAATGTTTTTTTTATCTGTGATTTAAAGTCCTTTTCATGATGTGAACCAAATGTCCGCCCTCCAGCCAGCAGGGGGCAGTCACACTTCACTCCTCGTGTTTCCAGTTTGAAACAAGCTGCTGAAATATTAGTATTTGAGTTTATTTTTCCTTTCAGTGTCTGTCAGACGTCTCAGCACCCAGAGGCCTCTCTCAGATCACAATCGCTGCAGGCAACTCAACATTATAATTTCTAATTACTATAATTATTAGAGACGCTTCAAGGGAGGGGGAAAAAATCTTTATCTTGTTCATGTGTAGCTCTCACCAAGAGAAAATCTGACTTCTAACAGAATAATTAAAGAAAGAGTGGATGAAGTTCAGTACAATGTGTCTCCTATATCAGATTTTACAGACATGTTGGACAATATTTCAAATAAACGGTGAATCAGAGCCTTTTTAGATATCCATATATCTAAATATAAGATGGTGACACTCACTATAAAGTGAGACTTCGTGATTCCGCCCAAAAAAGCTGAGATTAGTTTGTTTATTTTCATAAAACTTGGAAGGACAAAGGCTTTAATGGGTGAAGTAGAAGACAACACAGAATTTGTAATTATAATTACAATTTGCATGATAAAGAATGATTTCTGGAAACACTTTAGTATTTCATAAGTCTAAAAAAAACAGTTAACAATATGGCCCTGTGATTAAAAAATAAAAAAACTTTTCTTTAGTATGGTTTTGACTTGGTAAAAAAAAGTAATTTTAACAGACTGAATCATTTAAAAGTTCAAAAGTTATTCTTTTCATTTCATTTTGGGGACACAATCAATTCTCTGTCATTGCTCTTTTAAAGCAGCCCAGGTATTGTTTTTACATTTTTACAGCTGGATTTTTTAATTAATAGGTAGTGAAATCTGTTTTATAGACTATATGTTTAGATCGCAGTCTGTTTTAATTACATAGAAGTTTGTAAAGTATTGTTAAATCATGATCATCAAAAGGCCTTCAAACAGACTCCATATTGCTCCTACTCCACTAAAATAAAGCTTATATGTGTTTATTAACTGTTTAAATATCTTTAAAATGAAATGAATCTAAGCGCGTCTCCATGTAACGTACCGTTTCCACCCTCTCATAGAAGGGTTGATGAATTTTTCAGCATTTGAAGGCGACTGTTTTGCAAATAGATGTTGAATTTCTAAAAGGTTTTTCTCATAATTAATATTTCACTATGACAGAGTGGACATGTTAACCTTGACAACATCCAGCTACAAACACAATATGATGAGAATTAATTAAAAAATAGCAGTGTAGAAATTCTATGTACTTCCAGCAGTTGTTTAAACCTCCAATCAACAAAGAAATCGGCCTTTTTCTTAAAGAGACAGTTACCTCACAATGACAGGGACACAAAATGTTTAATATTATAATGAAAATTAAACATGAATTATCAAAATGACTTGTTTTATCAACAAACTTGCTAAGGACTATTATTACAAATAAAAAAAATAAAACATTTTGAGTAATTAAACCACTTCTTACTCTCATTAAAGTTAGCAGAGCAGCACTCAAATTGGTATAAAATGAGGGAAACACATTTCTAGAGAATTGTCATTGTGCTGATGTATATAAATGTTTGGTCATTTATAATCTCAGAATTAAATTATTTTACAGTTTGTTCATGATGACTGAGTAATTCTGAGGAGGACAGCAAAGGCACTTTATAGTGATATTTAGTAGAAACATTGGCGTATCGTGTAACGTTATATAAAAACACAGTATTGAACATTGCTTTGGAGCCTGTACAGAACTATTACTGATTATTAGATGCTTACTTGTTGTCCAAACTTCTATATGATGTTAATTTAAGTTTTAGTTTGACATCACGAGACGGTGAACATTAAATCTCACTACAAACAAGACAAAGAGTCCGCAGCTCCGATTTCAGCTACAGTCAAAATCATGATTAATTGAATATTTTACCTTGGTTACGATTTGTTTGTTTTTTATTTGACCTTTATTTAACCAGAGTTAAAAAGATTTGAAACTTTTTAAAGAGAGACCTGGCCAAAAGAGTGACAGAGCACAGGTACAGATACGAACACCAAGCAACACCAAAAATAACAAAGGAAATTGAACAAAACTAATATTTCACTGACAAGGTTTGTTGTGTAAAATATGCTCAACTATTACAGCTGGGTTTATTTATTCACATATTTCACATTAGGCTATCTAAACAAGGTGATGTTGACGTGCACATTACAGAGACGTTGTTCCCCAACAATCGGCGAATTGCAGCTGCTGAATTATGAACGCTGCTGCTAAAAATTTCACTCGGTTCTTTAATATCAATTCTGAACAAATGATTTTCTCCCGAACACTGTGCGAACACGGAAACACTTTGTTAGCTTCTGCTCCTCATTCATCAAAGGGCATCTCCGTGACAGCCGCTGTTATCACAGTAATGGAGTCAGGTCTTTTTGTGCATGGCGAGTGAGTGGATGAGCGAATGAGAGAGAGAGCGGCAGAAAGTGACGCTGAAAGCGAGCGAGTAATAAGTAAATGTGCAGCGTAGGTCACAGTGTGTCCGTTGATAAAAGTCTGTCTGTTGTTTCCACAACTGCAGGAAACGTCTCCCTGAGCTTCCGACCCCGGTGTTGTGCCGAATCCTGCACGCCTGCTGAGAAACGCCTGGATAACAATTACCCCTAAAATCATTGACTCATCGCAGCCATTCTAGTCAACGCTTCTGAGTCCACCAGACGCGGCAGAAGCTTCTCTCCGCTCCGCGTAGAAGAGGCAGCGGGTCAAGCAGCACAGAGCAGATCAAACCGGTCAATTTTCAAAATAAAACACCCTGTGGAGACTCGCGATCGCGCGGTTAAAACGGAAATCATTTAACTACGTAGCCAACTTAATTACAGTTGGAGCACAAAATGCAAACACTGATTACCAAATCAACAAAATCTAAACATGTCAGTAAAATCAGGCAGGTAAAACGCTCCGAGTCTGAAAAATGCTCCTTGTGGGAAAAGCAGCCTGAAGTTGACGGAACAAAACGGGGTCACAGAGAGCTGTGGAGAAGGTAGTGGAAGCACAAAAAAGACAAATTAACAAATCAATAACGTGGGGCAGGCTGCACGCCCCGCTGCTCAAACGCTTCCAGTGGAGTTCGACGCCGCGATATGGACGCGGAGCCGGAGTCACTGGATTCCTGGCGTTCTTTATGCTGAGAAAAGAGGCGGATGCAAATCTGGGCAGCCTTCATCATCTGTTTTGCTGAATTATGCATCCACCTCTTAAAAAGGTCCTTTTCAGACACTTTGCTCTGCACGCTGATCAACCGCGGTTATCACCACATGTTTTGGCGAATCTTAAGTAAGGCTACTTGTACAAGTGTAATAAAATATTAACGACTCTGAACATTCATAAAATATATATTTCGAATCATTTATCACCACTGATGAACCCAACAAAGAATATCATAGCATTTTATTTGGAGGTGCATGCAAAACTCTGCAGGCAGGCAAATATTCGGCATAACACCTGTTTAAAGGCTGAGCGGTCTGGATGGGGGCGGAGTCACGGGACTACACACACAGTTTCAAGGGGAAAGTCCACAAACACACACACTTCAATTAATCTACCAGCCCCACTAGCCGCCATGCTAACGTGGGCTGGTTAGGTTTAGCGTCGTCAACATTGTGGGCCGTCTAAATGCCAACTTATCGAAGTTTGGTTTATCATGGTCACCATCTAAGAAAAGTGTGTTAGCATGCTAACATCTTGCTAAGTAGCATTAAACCCTGGATGCAGCTGAGGCTGATGGGAACTGTGGTTTTAAAGGGATTTGGTCATAAACCAGGAGGTGTCATGGGGGGGGGGATGCAGGATTTAATCATTTGTGCACTCGAATGAATAATTCAGCGTTACTTATCACCTTCATGCCATCAGTGCTGAAACAGTTTTATCTTGGACTGAGTTATATGTGAATATACTTTGAGTTTTGCTTGTTAAACACAACTTTGTGCTTTCTTTGAGACTCCTTAAATGTACTTTTGAGGATAACGGACTGTTTTTTTGCATCAGAAATGTGTTATGCAGCACAAAAAAAAAAAAGCTGTCCCTTTAAAAGAGCAGGTGAGAAAAAATAAAACATTAAGTTGAATTAATTTGAATTAGTTATTCCCCCATGACACCTCTCAGGCTCTGCAAGAACCGAAGGGTTGGACAAAGTTAAATTGTGAATTGATGGAAAGTCAAAAAAGTCAAATTTCATGACACGTCGAGTAAATGTTGAGAGATTTCACTCAAAACCACAAACCTGAACCTGATTTCATGTCAATCCACCCAACAGCTGAGATATACAGGTGTGAACCGAGGCAGCGGACTGACAGACAGACTAGAAGTCAGACTATGGATTATTTAGTCTGTGTGATGAATTAATGAAGAAATCCTGACAGCAAAACTCCATGTGAACAAGATGCTCTGATATAATGATGTGAATTTCTTATTGGTTTTATCTGTGAAATATCTGATCAGGTTTTCATATTAAATGCACAGATGCAGAGGCGTCGATCATCTGATGTCATACAGCCGTTATCTTGTACATTTTAATTTCAAAGAAGAAAAACAACTTTATTAATCCCCTCGCTCGAAACACACAAACACAGGACCTGGCGAGATGTCGGAGCGAGAAGGGCTGAGAGTCAGGCGGTTTGGGGTTCGTTGCCATGCCCAGGAAAATGTATAACAATGTGTTTTACATTTTATTTATATGTATTTATATTTTTATGTATTTAGTTTTTTTATTGTATTTGAGAGACTAACTTGGGCTACAGCTGCACAACTATGTTCATCATTTCAAAGCGCTGACCTACGTTTCCGCCTGCCGTCCAGACTGAAACGGCGAATTTGAACACCGAAAACAGAGACGTGTGAAAACGCAGCTGACCCCGTTTTGGTTTTTAAACTCCAGGTTTTGGCTTCCTGATTGTGTCTTATGCATAGCTGTCATTACTGAATGATGTAAATTGGTGCAGAAAATTAAAAGTTTAATGCTCAGAAACCCTGACCCCCCCAAGTCGAATATTTCATCCATTAATATTTTTTCCAAATAGCATTGTTGTCTTGTTCTCGTGCATTATCACGTCCAGTGGACTAATTGTCAACACGAAGTGACGCCTTTGGTCTTATGAGTCATGCAAAGCAACAACACAATGCTACAGACACTACAGCTGTGCAAATAACACTAAGACGCTTGTAAATCTCTGGTGTGCTTTTTCACCATTGCTGTTCTTTGTTCGTCTCTACTAGTGTTTTCTTCTTTTGCCAGACAGAGAGAAGACAATCTGCTTCCTGTTTACACAGTTTAATGCTGGTGTGGACAGAACAGAGTAGTGACTCATTTAACCAGAGTAAAAAGGCAGGAACCATTAAAAAATTAAACGTGTGGAAACCTTTAACGTGGTTTCTTAGATGTCTTTGTAATTCTGAAAACTATGCGAGATGTTTTGTTTCTTTACCTTTTAACAATGTGAAACCGTGAGCTCATATTTTAATGTTAATTATCATTGTAAATGTCTATGTGCGACAAATCAAAATATAGATTTAAAAAAAAAGAAATAATTCAGACAGAAATCAGTACTTCTGTTGAATTCTCAAGAAAATCACTTATCCCAGAAAAAACACCTTTAGGCCGTTGGGAGGATTGCCGTTATAGATGCAAGTTATATAAGAATAATGAGAATAGAGAAAAATAAAACTATTTGCAGAGGAACGACGTGTTGCAACGGAAGAATGTATTGTGTACATAAATATAAATTGACAATATAAAAATATACAACAACAACACTACTCGTGCTGCTCTGAATGTGTCCAACACTTTGGTTTACGACCCAAAACCTGCAAAACTAAATATTCCTCTCAGCCTCAGCTGTTCTTTAGATTTACATCTAATCACTACAGCGATTCATCGAATAATCGATTAGTAGTTACTATTAAATGAATCGGCAAACTATTTGGATTTCTTGGTTATAAACACTTTTCTGGAATGGGCCATTCTAAATTAGAGCTGCAACGATTAATCGATTTCCTTTACATTTATTAATTTAGCTCTAATGGCGTGCGTCTCATCCACTACGCCATCGATTAGTTGTCAATTCCTAAATTAATCGCCAACTTTTTTGATAATCGATTTGAGTAATTTTTTAAAAAATATATGAATATTTTCTGGTTTCTTTCCTCCTCCGTGACAGTAAACTTAATATCTTTGGGTTGTGGACAAAACAGGACATTTGAGACCGTCACCTTGGGCTTTGGAAAACGTACATTTTTCTGACATTTTATAGACTAAAGCCTACTAATGAGCCAATGTTAGCATGCTTACGTGCTAAACTAAGATGGTGAAGATTGTAATTGACTGTATTGTTTATATTCTTTGTGTCCCAATAAAAAGCTTGTTGGAATACGGAGCATTTTTTTGAATATCATGTTTTAACAACTTGTGTAAAGCCCTTTTTACTAAAAGGTGCCGTCAGCAGCCTGTTTCAGCCCACCTCAAATTCTTCTGCTTTGTCTGAATCAGGATTTTCCCCTTCAGAAACCTGAATGAAAACACAGGCGCTGCTAATTTCCAGTGTGAAACAGAGAGTTTAACACACGTGTCTGCTCTGACTTTGAAATGTGCCGTGTGTTTGAATTCAGCCCCAAAAAGGATGGAGCTCTGTAAATCCGCCCCCAGCTGACTCCCAGCCGTGTTTGCCCGCCATCATACGGGGATGTTAATGTTTCGGGTCGTGGAACACTGAAGGTCTGAGCTTTCCCATGCTCGCCTACTTATGATGCTTAGAGAAAACTTTGACCAGCCAGAGATCTCAGCAGGATTTATCAGACTCCAGGTATCCAACATCAGAGGTAAAAGAGGCCCGGTGAACGAGGAGAATCACGGGCTCCCTGATCTGTGTGACTCGGGGAGATTAGAGGCGAGCCGCAGAGTTCAGTCATGTTGTCTTCGCTCTGACGCTCGGTTGTTTCAGCGCTCAGATGTGAAACGGGCCGTGAAACGGCGTTTGTTCTGCCTCTTCTGAGCCGGGGATCCCCGACTCAACACAGCGGCCTTTTCCGGCGGTTCAGCCTGACGGTGGGCAGCGAGGTTTCAAAGTAAAGCCCTGCGAGTATCTGAAGTGAATAAACTGACAGAAGTTCAGCTCACATTCATGCAAAGGCTGAATAAATGTGACTGTTTACTTCCAGCTGAGGACGGCGACGCAGTTCTGGTCTCACAAAGTTAACCTTATCTTTAATTAAGGAACCTTGAAGGCTGAAAAAATATTTTTTTTTAAAACTTCCACAGCAGCTTTTTTTGTTATAAAGTTTGTCCATGTGTGAATGAAGTGATTTTCTGAGTTTGTGGTGCTGCACTGAAAAGAGTTTTGAAAAAGCTTCACACAGACAGAATACAGGGAATGAACTTGAGGTAAAATTCAAAACCTTTTCAAGACTTTTTCAACATATTTTAAGACTTCTGCGCTACTTTGAGCTAAATCAGCCACACACCTTTAAAAAGGGACATTTGAGTTTTTAAAAGGAATTTAAATATAGCCTATTTAAAACACATTTATTGCCTTTATGTCATCAGGTTGTAACGCCCCTAAAAATTTTGGCATTCACCAACTCTCTCTGCTGCCTCTAACAGCCTGTGCAAAAAGCAGCTGTCTTACAAAAGCTGTGACGTTTACGTTCGCAACATTACAGCAAATCCTGTGAAACACGGCGTCATTTTGTGTTTTAGTTGGTTTAAACTAGATAATGTGAGCTTGCCTGCAATGATATGGTGACTTGATCAATACAACAAACTTCAAAACAGGCCGGCAGGGAACAAAGATGAAGAGAATAAACTGAGGGATGGCGGTGCAGCACAACCTGGAGGACAGACCAGCCTAAATGACTGGATTAGCATAATATTATAACATTAAATTAAAAGTATATTGTTAATTTAATAATAAACTCCAAGTTTGATATTAATATACTCATTATGCTACTATATTCAATATAGTTTCATATAATAACTTACCACTAGCATAATTGAAGTAACAGCCGGTTCAGTTTGGGGTTGTTTAAAAGTTACAGCCTGACCGGATGTAGCCTAACTTTTAAATTTTTTCTATATCTGACTCCGTCCACACGGCCTGGACTCTCCATCGAGCTCCTGCCTGGCTTCTACTGATGTGGCTTCACTTCCGAGTGTGTCGCTGGACACAGAAGCCCCTTTTCCACCAAAGCATTTTGAGAGCCGGTTCGGAGCCGGCGCCTACTCGCGAACCAGTTCTTTGTGTTTCGACAGCCAAAGAACCGGTTCTTGGCCAGGAAAACTGGTTCCAAAGCGGCACCAACTCTTTGCTGAACTAGAACCGTTCTTTTACCACGTACACAGTGACACAGTGATGCAATGACGTCGTTCGCTGGGCTCTCTAGTCAGTGGAAAAGTTCTGAGAAGGTTCGCAAGTTGAATCAACTTTGAACCAGCACCAGTTCAGAACCCGTTCTTTTTTGGTGGAAAGGAGGTAAGAGAGGACGGAAGCAGCGCCGG
Organism: Lepomis gibbosus; assembly: GCA_029875015.1. Classification (NCBI taxonomy): domain Eukaryota; kingdom Metazoa; phylum Chordata; class Actinopteri; order Centrarchiformes; family Centrarchidae; genus Lepomis; species Lepomis gibbosus. The sequence continues at coordinate 1,181 of JAPMOB010215871.1, read as the reverse complement.
TCAACACCACAAACAAAGCTGCTTCTAAAATATCAGTGCAGCTTTAACATTTCCCAGTAAACACGCTGACCTTGTGTGCTGCTGCTCGGCCACAGAGATTCGAGCCCGGAGACTCCCGAGGGTTCATCTCTGGAGCTGCTGCTTTCCAAGGCCATTTGGAAATTAGTAGGCTAAGCGAGGAGTCTCGCAACCAGGGAGGACTCTAATTGAAGTTTGAAATGTGATAGAAAGAGGAAATATCTGGTATCTTTCTGAATATTTGTGCTTTAAAACACATCTAAATGTCTTGTTTCACGGCAGAGACGCACTGTGTGAAGTAAAAACTACCTGTACACGCTTGTCCAATGGTCGCAGGGTTGACGGTTCGATCGTCAGCTCTTCACGTCCACGTTAAACCTCTAACTTCTCCTCCTGGCCAGGCTGCTGTCTTGCATGGTAAAGCTTGCTGCCCCGTGTGTTTGTGCCGGTGACTGAGAAGCAAACTGTAAAGCAGATAAAAGTTCAATCCTAAAGCTAAATTACATCAAGCAGAAGTGATTTTAAAGAACTGCATCTCCACCTCCTCCCTTCATGTTTGATTTATTTTCAAAGAAAATTCCTCTGAAAAGCAACAACTGTTTGCAAACTAAACTTGCAATAACTTTGTCTTCATTTACCTAAAATATGTTTCCGGGAACATCCAAGGATTTCAAAGACCTGTGAGAATAAAGCTAAACTCTTTATTTTTCTGCCTAAAATCTAATTCCTCTTCATGCCGCTCTGCAGCACACCTGTTTGGCTTTTTTGCTTAATGGACCGTCCTTCACGCTTCTCTCTTCAGTTCATCCCACCCTGCACTCTACAGCGGGCGCTTCACAAGTCTCTTTTTTGTCGTTTCCTCGCTTGAACCGGAAGTTGTTCTGCTCCGCCATCTTGCAGACCCCAGACCGGGGGCCGTATTACAGAAACTTCCTAAGGCCCCGTGTCCACCAAAGCGTTTTTTTCTGACGCCAGCGTCTTTTTTCAATACATTCCAATGGGAGCGCCGCGTTTTTCCGAGCTGCTAAAAACGCCAGGAGCGTGACGAGGCGCTGAGCGTCTTTTTTGCGCTGGGCGCCGACAGCTGAGCGTTTTTTTCACGCCGCCGAGAGTTGAAAATTTTTCAACTTTGGGGAAAACGCTGCGCTCGTCACTGTCACTTT
>JAPMOB010215870.1:0-11232 GCA_029875015.1 Lepomis gibbosus | reverse complement strand
CCTGTTGCTTTTATGTTTTGTGTAAAGCACTTTGAATTACCTTGTTGTTGAAATGTGCTATACAAATAAACTTGCCTTGCCTTGCCTTGCCTTATGATGAGTTTACACTCATAGCTGTCTGGTCATTCATTGTAGTGTTGACCTGTGTGCATATTCCACTCAGACCTTTCCAAGCTGCTTTTATTATTGACTGCTTTAGTGTATTCTGACTGTGGTTTCAGAATCCAGTCACAATCACACACACATTCAATGCATTGTTGCATGCACATCATTCTGTGCGTAAGTTTGAAAGGTGTGTTTGTAACACTGACTGAACACAGGGACTGAAAATGACACAACAATTTCCCAATCACAATTATTTAGTATTAAGATTACAAAAAAAGAACAAATTTGGACATGCCTTAGTGTGCCAAACTTTATCCCTATGATCAAATTCTGCATTTTAGGCTGTGCTGCTCACTTTTATAGGATCTAGCCAGCAGTCAGTCCATTTGGCAAGCTCATAAACCCCAAATGAAATCCGTTATTTGGACTTCAGATCCTCTGAGTCAGCAGGAAATGTCCCTTCTGTGACTACCTAACAGAGTATGTGTGTGTGTTGGTAAGAAATCTAGGGACGGAGCTACGTGGATTCCAGGATATTATTTTGCTCTGAACCTGGATTTGTCTCTGCATTTTGCTGAGTTTGCAGTGTTTCATACATGTGCAATTTATATCGTTCAAAGAGCTGCGCAAACAACTATACTGTTGGCTATTTCAGCTCCCTTTAAGATGTCAGGGATACAATGCCTTGCTCAAAGACCCTCATCCATGTTACCCACACAGATTTAGCAACATTACCCCAGACAAAAAAAAAGACTCAAATTGGCTTCCTTACAGTGAAAACCTAGCTTCTATGGTTTGAACTTCAGATGAAGGTTTACAGTCCAGCAGAAGGTACTCAAACAGAAGATTTGGAAAGCTGCTAAAGCATGTGGTGCACTGTGCTTTTGAAAGTGGTCACAATATGCAAATGCGGCTGACTAGAAATCCAATTCTGTTGTGTGTTGTTTGTTACACAGTGCCATGTAAAAGTGTATATATTTTAAACACAAATACACAAACTATAAGAGATGTGATTTTGGTTGAGATCATACTCAAAGCCTTCATGCATGTTGCTCAGAAAACAAAAAGCAGCAAAAAAACCTTCATCTTGATTCCATGGCTGCCACTGGTGTATTTTGCTATGCTAGGCTTTCCAAAAATCTTTTATTACATACAACTTGCATTTAAGTCAGCTATCCTATTTATCCACTTTCCATAAGTACTTAGACTCACATTTTTAGTAATCTTTATAAATCTAAATGGTACCAGGTAAAGTCAAATACCAAAGTGACATAAAGAATAAACATGTTTCATGTTGGTGTATGTCTAATCATCCTTGAGTGAGAACTGGGAGTCTTGTCAGCAATATTTTAAAAGACAGCACAGTTGAGATTAAAGAATGCAAGTATAGTGAAAGAATAAAAAAGGCTTTATGAATCTGGTCATCAGCAAAGGCGGTGGAGAGAATAATTTGTAGTTATGACACATTCTCTCCCATCACCGTCGCCAAAGTTTGGCTTGAAAATGTCAAGAGTGGCCTTGTCCAATTAAAGAGCAGTCTCTGCGTTCTCTGTTAATTCTCATTTCAGGCATTGGCTCTCTGAATAGGCTGACAAATTACATTTTGTCCTCTCTGATTCATTCTCTTCCACTTTTCTTTAGCTGCTCTTTCTCGCTCTCACAGTCCCTAACACTCCCTCCCCATCTCTGCCCTTCTCTCCGTGTCTCTCATTATTTCAAATGAAATGAGGAATGTGCATTGAATATTTGAATAAATTAAAGGGCTTATTTAAAAACATTTCTTAACCTGATTAGCCAGATCATTAGAGGATCCAGAGGGGTTTTGCGCTGCAGGGCCTGATCTGAGCAAGTCTGCGACCACTCTTTGAAGGTCAGCATACAGTAAAAGAAGTACTATATCATCAGCTCATGTGTTCAATAAATTACACTTTTTTTATGTCTGGTTACTTTTCTATCTTGCTTCCGTCCTATGTATCTATGTATCTATCTATAGACGAGTTTCTTGTATACAAACACTACTGGATGCGAGTGCAGCCAGGGGTACACATTGTTTGTAAAGTCTTGTTGACTCAATAATAATCAACTGCCATTTCAAAGTTGGATCTGTTTGTTTGTGTTTCATCCATAGACTGTATATAAAAAGGTTTCATCTCACATATTAATAAAACATGTGCGACCGCACTGCAGGTCAGTGACACCGGACCTAATGTTGTTCAAGTCAGTTGCTAGCCAAAAAACTAAAGGCAAAAAAAGTAAGTAAGTCCTGACAGTAAACCTAGCTGTGTCGCACTAAGAGATGCAAAGAACATGTGGCATTACTAAATGTTTTGTGTTTTGTAAAAGCACTGAATACTTTTCTTATAAATGCATGTGCAAAATAGAAACATTAGTTCTAAAGTTGAGACACTGCTTTTTAAAAAATCTCAGACAGTGGAATTAAAAAACGTTTTATGCTTTGTAAAAATCATACTCATTACTGCTCTTATGAATACACGATTAGTTCAATGTCGAGAGTGACCTGCTTTTTTATTATTATTTTTAAATAGCCTATATCATCCTCTGGTTTGAGAGGCTGCAGTGTTTTCAGTTCTGCTGGTTATTGTGTCCAGGTTAATTATTGTACCAGTAAAGTGGATTCATTTCTAAAATGCACTGCTGAATAGGTTTCCCGTCACTTGTAAGGATGGGGTGCGGTGGTTGAAATTAATTGTAACGTAACAAGTAACGCGACTATTTACTTTTAATACCCAGTAATAATTAAAGTAATATAGTTACTTTTTAAATGAGTAATAAGTAAAAAGTAACTCATTACAATTTCAGAGTAATTTGCCCAACACTGCTGCTAGATAGGCCGTATAAACTGATATGCCGCAAAGACAGTGTGCTGCTTTCTGCCCCCTAGTTACACGCACATCTCAGTAAGGAACAGAAATCTATAAAATATTGTATCTCTTTCTGTACACTTACCTGCCTTACTGTCAGTTTCAGTTAATGTATTTACTCACAGTCCCGAAGTGTTTCTTCAGTTGGCTATTTTTATATTATTGCTATGCAACAGGTAAATTTAGATGTCTGTTGCAAGTTTGACTAAAGGTAAGCTTTAACACCTTGTAGACACTTTTCAATGAATATTTATGCTTTGTAGCTTGCCTGTGTATGTACTGTGCAACACAGAAGGTTGTTTTGCATCGAAGAATTTGAATAATGCCAGAAGTGAAAGCTGACCTCTTGTACAAAGATCATATATCAAGTTCACCTGCTACCAGTCAAGGTGACATAACATATGCTTTGTTATGAATGTTTTTTTCATACAGGACTACACAGTGCAGTACAGGGAGCAGACATTTTGTCTACCATGGTTATAATAGGAAACAAACAGTTTTCTTCTTTCAGTGTGACTGTGATTCTCTTAGTTGTGAGCTTTTCTTATTCTTCAGCTTGGTACTGTGTGTTATTTCCTCATCCCTCATAAAAATCTGACAAAAAAACCCATTGTGCCTCTAGTATTATGTGTAGTTCTTTGATGACTGCCAAACTTGCAATAGAGATGTTTACTACATTTGTGCCATAGATTTGCAGTCCGAAAGGACCATTTTTGCATGCATACTGCAGAAAGGGTGCATTTCATATTGAATTATTGTTACCTGACTCTCAAATCCATCAAAATCTGGCTTCCGATAAAATTACTAAATGTATTAGCTTTAGCCTCCAAAGTGTGAGTAAGCTTCCCGTCTCCTCTGGAATTCTTCACAAAGCAGCTACCAGTGTGTGATCCTCAGTTGGTCTAAAACATCACATGTAGACCATTTGTATGCAGTGATGTGTTTGGCTGCTGTACATACACTGCCATTTTTGCTAATTTTTACTCTCCCACCCCACAGTTATCTTCTTCAAACAGATGAACTTCCAGTCCTGGGTTAGCTAAGGAAGATTACAATATACCTCCATTAGATAAGAGAATACTTATGGATATGTCACTGCAACAGCAAAACAAGTAGATAAAATAGTGAAGTATAGTCATTAGGGAAATGGAATTAATAACTAAAATAGAAAAACTCATTGAAGGTAAAGACAGCTCATCATTTGCTTTAAAACTTCTATATATCCATAAATGATTTATAGTTTATAGATCTAATAATTTACAAGAGCTATCACTCACCATTTTGAAGTTGAAATTGGCTACTTTGCATATCACACAGACACAAAGTACATGCATGAGTGTGTTTGCTAGAGGGGTCAGAGTGCAATAGAATGAAATCATACAGCACGCCCCTTTGCCTCTCACTCTCTGAGTCTCTCTCTGCTAGTCATTCCAAAAAATAGGTAATTAGAAATGTCTCACTGCTTGGAGAATATAACTGCAGCTTTCAGAATTGGAAATATTACAACACCAATAACAGCACAGTTGGAGTAATATACCTCTAGCACAAATTAAACTAGCCATCTGTGTGACCCTTGGTTTGATTGTTCAAAGATGCTTTGTGCTCAGTTGCTTTCACAGAGTTCACCAGTCTATCAAATGCACATTGACATAGTGTAAATCAGTGCTTCTTCTATTTACTGTAATAAAATAAACAAATAAACAAAAAAACATGTTGTGGCAATTAGCACCATGTCCTGTTGACCAGAAGGTCTACAGAAAGGCCCAGCTGCAGACTAATACTGCAATGCATATAACATTTAATTTTAAGACATAATATAAAGAGCAGCTCTGCCTTTCACATAATTCCCCAACAAATCCATGCAGTGCTAATTGATACAGTCAACAAAAATGTCCGAAGAAAGAGTACATCTAATAAGTCAGTGTGATAACAATAGCTCTTTTTTCTTATTCCAAACCAACAGAACCAAACTAAGGGTGTGAAAATGAACTGCGGAAAGAAAAAGAATACATAAACTAAAGGATAAAAGAAAGTTAGAAAAAAACTTAGAAATTAATTAGCAATTTGGTGTAAATAGTTATGGTGACATTTTATTCAAATTTGTGACAAGTTCATCTACTTTGAGTTGGCAGCGTACCAGGTGACTCATATTTTAAGTTAGCATATGAAAAAAAATGTAAATGCAGGTACAAATTATGCAGTTGGGATGTGGAGGCAGATAACTGTTTTCACATTGCCCTGTTGGATTCCCCTCCTGGGTGCTAATGTGTGCTATGGCTCAGGTAAGCAAAATAAATACACAATACTTCCTACAAACTGCCACATACCCTTTACAGTATTTATAATATAATTAAGAAAAATACAATTTTGAATCAACTCTAAAACCCAGTAAATGCCTATCTGATTTATTTAATATAGTTTTTCAATATTGCATTTTCTAAGTAAAGTAAAACAATCAACTGTCTATGTCAAAGCGTTACAAAATGAGATCCAGAAGTGAAGGACTATTCTAGAGAGCACTTGCAGATTGGGTCGTTGAATGATCACATCTTATGAATAGAAAGTATCTCTGATAGGATTCAGAGGGGAAATGGACAATAAATGGCACGTGACATAGGGATATTAGTCACATTCAAATCCCTAGCATCTCCATGCATACACCATTAGGCAAATTCACACCAAGAATAACTATTTAGCTAGTACTCTTTATCCTTTCACAAGAGAGCTGTGAAAAGAAACCAGAGTATGACGAAAATATTGAAAGTGTCATCAAAATACAAGGATTTGTGGCTATAAGGAGATGGGCATTGACTTTTGATAGCGGTTCCTTCAGCTTATAAAAGATGATGCAAAGGCAAAGTGCAGACTGGACTGACCACAGAGCAGACTGACCTGATCTGACTTATTTTTCAGCTTTTATTTTGTATGTGTTCTAATTGTTAACAGTGCAGTGACATCAATTATGTTTAGCTAAAGTAGCAATGACTGGAATTGTTTTTATTTTATTTTTTCCTTTTTCTTCACCTCCAACCAAATACTCTGAATTGGTGTTTTCCACAACAGTCCTACCAGTGATGGAGTTCAGCACAAGGTTATTGCATGGGGCATTTTGCCTATGTCCAATAAGGATTATCCAGGTTTATGTTCATGGGATAGAGTGGTATTGAGTGGATATTTTAGTGAGACAGAGAACACTGTCACTCAGACTTTTAAAAAGCTCCTGTCCAAGGCAAAATCAAGCACCTGCTGTCTATTCATACACCTTGGTGTGAAGCATGGATGGAGAGACACACATTCCTTAATGCATGTTTTCTTTTATAAATTCTAATTATGTGTGAAAAGTGGCACATTTTTTTGTACAAACACACAATTTAAAACATCTGGTTACTGGTGTGAAAGTAATTATTGTGAAACCGAGGGAACCAAAATCAAAATAACAAACAAAAATATTCTACAATGGTTTAGGCCAAAATACATAAAATAGAGGTGTGAATGCACCTTTAAGGCCTTTTTACACTGGGGACAATGCAAAAACACAAAACAAAAATTTTGAATATTCATTGATGATTTTTTGCATTCACACCTTTTGCACCAAGTCCAACATGAATATTTGTGTTTCGTGCATTTCACCAAAATTAAAGCTTTGCACCGTCACACAATCCATTCATCCATTCATCGTTGTCATCAGTCAAGGAGTACAGATTTATCTTCAAACTAAGAAACTTTAGATAGAGCTGTAAAACGTAATGAATATTTATACTGCTTTACTCCCATCGATTTTCACCAACAAATTTCATTGATTCCTTCATCTAAGCCCTTAACCTGGACCCCATCCAAGGCGGTTTAACCTCTTGGAAACAAGTATTTCCAGGAAAAACGCCTAAAATAAAATACCCAAAATGAAAAATGAACGTATTTATTTTTCTATTAAATAGTAAATGGGAATGCAATAAAGGAAAATATAATATTTTCATCCTTGCCTGGTATAAAATGTATATTTTAATAGCATTTTAACACCATCAAAACCATCACCCAACTCATTATAATGGAACAGAATATCTTCTAATACACCTGGAATACAACTGTAACTGTAAATTTGATGAAAAGAAACTAATATACAACAGGTATTACACAATTCATTTTTCAAAAACATACCAGGCAAATGTCCATGTTTTGGCCATATTTACTGTTTATATGTTCACTTTTATTGGGAGTTTTCTTCAAAACACTATTTCTGTTGATTCAACCATGTTCCAAATAACATAAAGCTTCCAAAATATTGAAATTGATAATAACATCACTGATAAAAACAGTGAATACTGATTAACATTACTATGACCAAAAGCGCTTCCATGCTTTACAGGCCCACAACTTGAGAACAGAACAATCCTCTTCGCGTTGAGCAGACAAATCCTTTGATATATTGGATATCTGTGTAGCTCCTATGGGTCAGCCAGTAGACGATGATAAAGACTGTCTGTTCCAAAGCAAAACTTCTTCTCTCCTTCATTTTGATGAGGGAAATGAAACCAAACAGCTCAGGGATTGCATAATACCAAGATGGCAGCTTTTTTAGCAGATTTTCACACACAGAAAACAGATGATGCCCGATTATATCTATCAAGCCAGACACTGAAGTTATTGTACTTGGCCCCAAACACTTCCAAGACACTGTATGGAATGAGTTATCTTTGATTGGGAAATGTTTTTTATCTCCCACATAAAACTTCAAGGACCGCCTTTTTCCACCTATGTAACAAAGCAAAAACCAGGCACATCCATTCTCAAAATGACGCAGAAAACTAGTCCACATTACTTCTATGCTGGATTTATGCAATTCCTTATTTTCAGGCCGCCTGAATACACAAGTCCCTTAAGACTCTCCAGGTGATCCAGAATGCTGCTACATGTGTATGGATAAGAACTAGGAAAAAATATAATTTTTCCTAGCTTTTCTGCACTGACTCCCTGTAAAATCCCGAATTTAAAATCCCTCTGCTCACCTATAAAACCCTTAATGGCCGGTACCATCTTATTTTAAATATTATTCCATGACTGGAGTTCTGCGCTCCCAGAATGCAGGGCTACTTGTGTTTCCCAGAGTCTCCAAAAGGATAATGGGAGCCAGAGCCTTCAGCTATCAAGCTCCTCTCCTGTGGAACCAGGTTTCAGTTTGGGTTCAGGAAGCAGACGCCACCTCCACATTTAAGACGTTCTTCTTTGATACATCTTATAGTTACGGCTGGCTCAGGGGATCCGCTATAGGCCTACACGGACGGGAGACTTCCAATGTTGCACGTAGCTCCTCTCGCCTGCTCTCTCTCTCAGTCTGTAAAAATCTCTCAATCCAACTGGTCGAACAGGTTCTGCTCAAGGTTTCTACCTGCTAAAGTTTTTTCCCTGCTCTCTATGAAAAGTGCAATGCTAATAACCTCTGTCATGAATTGGGGCTATATAAAATTGAATTGAATCAAAATGAATTTCCTATGGGTGGTGCTAATGTAATGGTAAGAAGTAAAAATGCTAAGCTTCATTGCACCGATTTTTATCATACATGACTGGACTGAACTGAGCCTAAATGTGTTGTATGTGTTTATCATTTGTGATACATGGCATTTAATACAATTAATACAAGAGTTTTTTATTTTGTTAGTTGGTCTGTTTTATTGGCTATGAAACAATAGTTTGGGAGCTATGAACACCTACTAACATCCAGTATCACATCTCTGTATGATTGACAGCAGTTGAATGTACACAATAGATTTCCATCAGAACTCTGGAAACACTTCAGAATGACATTGATTAACACATTTGGACAGTTCCAAGGTTCTAATTCATTTCAACGGGTGAAAAGCAGTAGTTTCACTATTTATATATGATATGGCTCAACTGCCTAACTGACTGACATTTAACATTATTACACTGTGAGTTTTGTAGACTTCGATGCTTTGAAATTCTAAATCTCAAACACACTGTTAACAAGAAACGCTTGCCACAGAAATCTGCCAATGAAAACTGAAACGCTGAAAATGCTCTGGGTATTTCATTCATCCAGATTATTAGACAGCCACTGCACATGGATATGATCAAGAAAGGCAAATACATATGAGGTATGCGGATCTCTTTTTTTTTTTTTTTTTACAGCTATCAAAGACAATTGTGGGAATGCTAGTAATTAAATAAGGAGGCATTTCATTTCATTGCTGTTGGCTGGTCAGTTAACCTAGATACATTTCAAAGCTAAACACACATCCATAATTATTACTCCTGCTGAGATGTTATAATTTTAATGGGTCAGGTATGTGTGGAATACACAAACCATCCTCCGTGGCTGAGTCAGAATAAGTAAGCATGATAATTAATCAGATGCTTTACATACTGTATTGTAAGTCTACCAGGTAACACGCAATTAAATGTTGAAGACGACTGATTAAGGCAATTACAGACTAATAATGCTTCAGATATTTATTTTTAGAACTATTTTCTACAAGGTTTCTTACCATTTTCTGATATTTTCTTGCAATTTGAAAGGTAATGCAAACTCTGTACCCTCAGGCAGCAAATTCCTCAGGGGCACTGTTTCAAAGTAAAAGGAGTCTGACAGAGAATGACAAGCCACCTTCAACCTCAAGGCTGGGACAGCTAGAAGGACAGTGTTTGAGGGTTCCAGGCTCCTAGGGAGTCAAAAGGTGCAGGAGGTTATTGTTGACCGCTGTTGATGGGTTTATAACAGTAACAGGTCTTAAAAATCAATTCCCAATTAGATTGATGGGAAGTGATAGAAAGCTCTAATGGATAAAACACCACCCTGTTTAAAAGTCTGATGTAGGATTTTGCTCACATTGTAGATAGCTGCAGGAGGTCGAGTTTATACAGGGAAAAAGAGGTTATAATGGTTAAAGTGATGAAAGGTTATAGAATACTTTTTTTTTCAGACCAGCTAAAGAGAGAAAAGGTCTTATTTTGGCAATGCTTTAAGGTGTAGGAAATAACTGAACCTGTAAATCAAAACTAGACTCTGAGTCATGTACCACTGCCAGATTTCTAGCTGTGTGGCTGCATGCCTTACAAAGGCAAGGTTAAAAATTCTACCACCTCTGTTTCTCTTTGAAATAAAGGTGTAGAGCTTTCCAGCAGGTATACCTAGTGATTTACATGTATATCACAACTGATGGATGTTAAATTATGTTCTGGTGTATTCAAGAAGATGAGAGTGTACATCTACCAACTTATTCCAAAAGAAGGCATGTGTTATATTCTTACTAGGTTAAAGGTTTGTTTATTATTCTTGGTCTCCGGACTATCTTTTCTATCTATGCCTAATTAGCTACAGTGCGCAGGCGTTTCACCTTTAAGTTTCATTTTCATTTAGTTGATGATTGGGACTGGTACGCCTTGCCGTGAGTGACTATAAACTATCATTGCTAGTAATTCAGATCAAGAATTAATATCACATGATTGGGCAATTTTATTAGTTAAGTCTGGTGGTTGTGTTTTCATTGCAGGTTTACAACCTAACTAACTAACTAACTAACATAACTGACTGACTAACGTCACTAATATCCGACTAACAGGCTAGCGTAGCAGTAGCATTCAGGCTACCAGGTTTGTGGATGAGTATTGTGTATGTATGCGTAATAAAGCTCATAACGTGACACGAGTTGTATCCGCCGTACTGTCCTGAAACCCTTCCAGTGGGGAGTTTAATGAGCTATAGCAGGTAGCTCAATAGAGAACTGGACAAAAGGGTTGCAGACTGGAACATAGTGGAACTGCAGCTATTTTCAGTTTGGACTGTTTAATAGTTGGAATCTGGATTCACACTTTAATATAAAAGTATATGCTAGATACTGGCCCTGCGATGGACTGGCGACCTGTCCAGGGTGTACCCTGCCTTTCGCCCCATGTCAGCTGGGATAGGCTCCAGCCCCCCCGCAACTATGTATGCAGGATAAGCGGTTGACAATGGATTGATAGATGGATGCTAGATACTATCCTCAGCTTCTATAGATTATTTGAACGATTCAGTGATGAGTTGTTTAGGAAGTACTTTTGCTTGGCGGCGCTCCCCCCCCCCCCAGTAACGGGATCAGCTATTCACGTTTGTAGGTAATAGATATTTATTGGTCCTTTCGGAAATTCATAGTGTGTCATACAGCAAACATCAAGGCAAGGCAAGGCAAGGCAAGTTTATTTATATAGCACATTTCAACAACAAGGCAATTCAAAGTGCTTTACACAAAAC
>JAPMOB010215868.1:0-15357 GCA_029875015.1 Lepomis gibbosus | reverse complement strand
GTTCCAGTTAATGTATGGTCTTGTGTTTTGCATCTGTGTGTCTCTCTCTTTCCCCCTGCTGTCTCTCTGCCCGCCTGCTTCTCTCTGTTTTTCACGCCGTCTCTCTACTTGCCACGTTAGCCCTGATCCCACTCACCTGTTTTGCTCCCGCCCTGCTCGTTAGTCCCTTTGTATAAATGTTTGGTGTTTCTGTTCAGTCCCTGCCCGGTCATTGCACAGTTTGTCACAGTAAGTGTGTTCCAGAGTTTTTGCCTTTGTTGCGCTGTCTCGTCTCATGCCATGCCATGCCCTGCCCTGCCCTGCCCTGTCTTTGGTTTGTTGGAGTTTGCTTTTTGAGTTCTTTTGGATACCTTGTTTTGGACTCTGTATCAGCCACTCTGCCAGAAGTGTGCTCGCCTTCAGTTTGCTAAATAAACCCCTTTTTGAACTTTACCTGCTCTGCCTTGCATGTCCTGCATTTGGGTCCACCAGCCTGCCGCACCCAATCGTGACAATTGGAGACTTTTGTGGTGTTTGGAGACTGGAAAGCACGTATCACTCTGCAGTTACAGTGCTCAACGAGCATCAGGTGCTGCTGTGAGCCCCTCCCCCGTCCAAAAGCCCTCACAGGCGGTCAGTCTCTCACACAGGGAATCCACTGACTCTGTTACGGCTGCGCTTGATGCGTCCATAGTCCGGCGTCAAAGTCCATTGGAAGCGTCTCAGAAGGGTTTCAGCAGCGGAGCGTGCAGCCTGCCCCACGTTATTGACTTGTTATTAATTTTTCATTTTCGATTTCCTTTTGTGTCCGTTTTAACCATGTTTATTGTTGTTTTACGATAGGGAGGTCTCCAAAGGATGTTTTATTTTGAAAATTGACCGGAACCTGTATGCCGTTCTGTGTCTGACTTCCTGCCTGGTTCGATCTGCTCCGTGCTGCTTGACGCGGCTAGCGTCAAAAATAGACCTGCTACCTATGCTCTGCGGAGCAGAGAGCCGCTTCTGAGATGCGCTGCGGCCGCAGCTGATGGACTCACGAGCATTGACTTTAATGACTGCGATTAGCTCCGGCAACCGCGGCGCAGCCGTAACGTGCCATAGCCGGAGTCAGTGGATTTTAGGGAATAACAATAACCAACGCATAAATTCATATCAGAGGTCTGGTGCCAATGCCCAATTATAGCAATAGTCTAGTAATAATAATAATAGGCCTACTGATGATAATAATAATAACAATAATGCCTGCAAGCTCACATTAGAAGTAGTCTGGTGCTACTGCCAATTATAACAATAGCCCCTAGTAATGTTAAGCCTAGCTACCTGTACTGATGAAGATAATAATAATAATAATAATAATAGAGTGGTCCTAAAAATAATAGCCAAACCTCGATCTATCGATCTATTATGGGGGTGGCGCCGGGAAAGGGGCCACAGGGGGGCCCAGCTGCAATGAACCAGCTTTGGGGGGGCCCAGCTTGCAAAAGGTTGAGAACCCCTGATCTACTGAATCTTCCTGCGTGCCAGATTACTCCTTACATCAGGGTGTGGTTACATCAACCAGCTCTTCACTCCTTTTCCCACAAACCCTCCCTGAGGATCTACCACCAGACTTATTTAAGGTATCTAATCAGAATTGCATAGCATTGGCAGCCATAGAAAGATACACTTATCTTTTTGCATGACACAACAAATCAATACTCATACTGCAAGAGTACAACAGCCGTTGTGCTGATTTTGCTCAGCTGTCCTCCTTATCCAGAGAATGTAGAAAATCAATGACGACTTATTGCACATCTAACAATATATAACATATACATATTTTGATTCTCCCATGAGAGACTTTTTGATATTATGTAAATCATCTATGTTAAATTCATATAAAGATTTAGTTTACAGAATGAATCATTTAACAAAAAATAGTGTTATTTTCATCTACAATTTTGACACTTTTAAAAGTCAGCCCACCCATCAGGTAACTGGGTGAAATTCAACTGAAGCTATTTCACAATGTTTGTTTGTATACAATACGCCAGTCTTCTGTTTATGGTTAGACATTGGAATTAGGATTATGCATTAGGAAGAACCTGTGAGTTAATCACCTAAAGCACACTCCCTAATGACCTACCGTGGTTTTACAAATAGTTCAATTCAATTTTATTTATATAGTGCCAAATCACAACAACAGTTATCTCACAGCGCTTTTCATAAAGAGCACGTCTAGACCATACTCTGAAGTTATTTACAGAAGCCCAACAATTCCCAAATAGTGGACATCTATTCAGCTAATCATGTGTCTCTCTATACTATTTACATTTACATGCATTTTAGACATATAACTTGAAGTCCCATGCTTTATCATACCTTTCTTTTTTTGTGTGGCTGAAGGGCTGGAATTCTGTAGCTGGTTTCACATTGTGCTGCACAGCAGTTCCTACTGTGTCCTGCTCCTAGCCCTTTTTAGCAGTACAATAATTCTGGAGTCTGTATCACACTTTTGCATTATAAATTAGCCAGAAAAGGCAGATTGAATTATTTAGCACAGCTACAGGAAATTCTAGTGGGGCTAAAGCCCCCTAAAATAGGTCTGGTGACGCCGCTGCTTGGCAAAAAGCTCAGATTTTCTTTGGCTCTCTTTACATAGTCAACAAACATTTCCTGTCTTCACTCTTTAATAACACATTCATGGCTTCATTGGAATGGTGGGGAGAGTGAGCATGTACCCCCCTGAGGCTTTTTTCACTCAGTTAATGCATGAGTGCCCTCTGATTATGAACTTTTTTTGTAAAGAGTGACTGACAGAAGCTGTCCTTCACATTGCATGAGATGAGACTGAGTGAGAGACATGTGTGAAAAAGTAAGGTCAGCATGTATGCTAGAGAGAGAGATTAATGAGATATAAATCAAATCAGGTCACTTCTTGATAATGCCAGCAATCTTGCAACGGCTCCAAATATAAACCAGAATTCTTTATGGATTCCAGTGTGGGAGGGAGACCCACCACATGCATCACAAACCTTCCCTTGTTTTTCCTTCTCTCCTATATTGTGAATTCTACCATGTATTCTTATTTTATCACTGCTTCTTTACCAGTATATTAATATTTCACTAGGGTAAAGACAGGATACAACATCCTCCCCTTGAGCCATTGTCAGGGACAGTTGTGTTAATATTGTGAAGCTGAAAACACTGTTACTTCAATCAGATTATACATAAATCTCACTTATTTCTTGTCTTGACAGCTAAAAGGTAAGAAATAGTTTCATGAGGATAGCAGAGACTTAGAAGAGAAATTGAAAGAGAAAAGATTTCTCTTTTATTTGTCTATATTTAAAATACACCATCAATTTTGTGTATTGGACTTTCATTTATTTTCTTTATAATAATTAATAAATAAAGCCTGCAATATACTGATGTTGTACTAGTAGGTAATTTATTTAAAATTACCTCCTGCAGCACTCTATCAACAACATTACAAAACAATTTCTTTAGGTAGATGTCATTACACAGTGGAAAACACCAGGCTTTGGGGGTTAACATGAGTCTTTCTCACAAAAATCACAAAGCTCTTTTCACATACAAACAAACTATTAATAATTAAGTATGTGTTTCTTCTGCAGATAACCTCTTGATCTTACTCACATAACACCAACCTCCTACACGCACATACACATCAGCAAACTTGCTTACAAGGCGGTATGTTATCTGTAAATGATCACTGAATATGCAATAATTAGCCAGCCTATTGCAACTGTTATTTTGGTCAGCTTGGAGTGTGGTCTCCAAAAAGCCACACAATGTTTTTATTTGATACTGGCATTCATAGATAGTCACAGATAAGATGACTTTTATGTATTTTTTCCTTATCTTGTTGTTTTTAAGATACAAGATACAATGTAGTTGATCATTATACAACACAAGGTTGTATAATGAAAAGGTTTGTAGTCCCTTCATGCTACCCACATATATCTTAAAAGATAATTAATTAAAATATGGTAACATATGAAATACAACAATATTCTGCGGCAATTTATAGACATATATAGCTTACATAAACGTATACACAAACAATCCACAGTGCATTTTTAAAGTTTGTGTATAGGGTAAATACAGCTTGTACAGTTAAAAAATATCATATTCTTATAAATTTTCCATAAATATCTAACTTGTTTAGAGTAAGTTCAATTTCAGATACTGTGCAAATATGGCAAAGTGCCAACTGCTATCAAATTTAATTTAATTTCAAATCCATTAACAGCACTGTCTGAACCAGAAGTGATCATTGTTTAAACAGTATGTAGCTGAACTGTTTATGTATCACCTGGACATTTTGTTTAGTTGTTATGAAGATACAGATCCAAAACATAGAAAATACGGATCAATGCACTGATTTTAAGCCACCATAAAATACAGTGCTCAGGGAAAAAACTGAAGATGGTCATACTGTAGCTCTTTTCAGTGTCTTTTGTTTTAACCAGCGAAGTGAACTAGACAAGCAGAGTACTCTGAATTGATGCTAACTAGCCAAGTGAGACAAACTGACAGCTGCTCCCCTGCCCACAGCCTGACGTCCTTTCACTCACAGCTTGTCTGTCTCATCCACAACACAGTGAAATGAATTTGATTCAACTTGCAAATACTGATTTAACAAGCATTCCCTGCATGAAAATGTATTAGCAAGTTACTGTGCAAACGAAGCAACCCCCATTTTGAAAGCTATCCTTTTTGCTTTATCATCTTTATAAATCAGCTGATCAAACATTTTCAGCGACATAAATACATACAACCTCTTGAGTAAACAAATATTTAGACATTACTGAGAAAAAGGAGATATGAATAGTACATTGTGGTGTGGAGGTAAAGGGGCAAAGAAAAACTTCCTGCTATACTCTATATACAAGTTGATATAAAATAATAAAAAAAGATGTATGTTACATACAATGTTAATAAATATTCAGTAAATATAACTAAAGACCATTTTGGCAAGGAATTATTTGTCTTAGGGTGCATTATGTGATTTAAATTATTATATAATAATTAATCAATTATTTCAATCCCATACATGTGAGAATTTTCTCCTGTTTCTTGATAAACTAAGTGGTTCTCCTATTTATCCCCTCAAAATCCTCTTCTCGCTGTAAAAGCATATATGAACTGGCATTCAGAAACAGCATTCAGAAATAGCTTTAAATATGCATGTGACTACAGGCCTTGACTGTATTTCCTATAGATATATAGGTATAGCTATAAACACGAAATGTGGGGGAGAGAGAGGGGTTATAGCATGCAATAAGAGTCTCCCAACAAAACTGAACCTGGAATGTAGTTATGTGGCACGCATTTCATCCACTTGACCACTGACGCTACCAAGCAGGTTTACATTTAATTATCACATTACTGAAGACAATAAGCTCATTTTATACAGACTGGTGTGTTTATTGGACTGTGTTAACAAAAAAAACTTAATTAAATGAACTTATTTGGTTCTTCAGGGTTAAGAACACAAATCCATAAATCATTTGGATACAAATGGATGCATTTGGACATTACTCAGCAACAACATTTTGTTACTGAATAAGTTTTACTGAAAAATTACTTTTAAATTAGTTTTGTAATCTAGGGTAGTTTTGTCTAAATGAAGCACTTGTTGAGATCTAACATGAAAACAACTGTGCATCATTAACAAAAATACTTAAGACTGAAATTGAAGTGAAAGTGCTTTGTTTTTTGCACTTAGGTTAGGGTGTTTGTCGCCTCATAAGCAAAGGGTTAACTGTCAGTTTCTGATTTCACAAGATCCCTCTGCACTTCTGTATGCACACATATGGTCTCTAGTGGTTTACAATGATGACTCCTTCTCTATTTTTGAATGAAGCCATTGTTAGCAATGATGCTTTACTTGGAAGTCAACGTTCCGGTATCTAGTTAGAGAGAGTAGTGTGTCACCGGAGCCTGATGAGGACAGTGTATCATTACTGCAGGGCACCACACTAGCTATTCTGGTGCGGGCCACTTCTAGACAGAAACACAGCAATTGGCCTCCCCCTCCGTCAGAGGATGACCCCCGGAGGGACACATTTTCTTGATAAATGAGCTGCAGTAATTTCAATTGGCCCCTTCGGACAGATGTGCCCAAATAGGAACTTGTTTAGGGTCGCTGGCTTTGAAAATTCATGCAAGGGTACCTACACATATGCATCTACTTGCACATTCACACTCCAGTCCAGACATATACATGCACGAGTAGTGGCCAGACAGTATAGCCAATGTCTAACTAGAAAGAACCATAGTGTGATTGCTATAATTTCTAATTCAAATCATTTTAAATATCTTCAGTCTTTGCTGCACAATATTTTGATTCCCGTTATTCCTGAAGAAACATTAAATTTGCACCAACTGCACAGATTTTCAACAGAAGGTGTTTCTATGTGAGCGTGTCTGTGGTGTGTGTTTTTAGCATGTGCAAATTTTTACAAGCTGTGAAGCCTACTTGTTTCACAGTGAGCAGTGTGTTGGCAGTGGGGGCTTGTGGATGACAAAAGGTATCGATAAAATCATTCTTCACCCTGTGAACATTTCGGAGACGCTTTGGTCAGAAAATGGCTGCTAACTACTCTTCAAGGATGTAGGATGAACAAGTCTGTTCATAATATCGCTGCCACTTTGGTGTCTGGTGGAGTTCAGGGTTAGCATGAATCACTCTGAGTATGACCGAGCAGTGCAGAGGTCATTATGAGGCTGTGAACCCAGATGTTCAGGCAGCACAGTTTCCCTGTGTTTGGGCTTGACAGAACGTGTGTGATAAGAGGGGGTCAGAGAGCACACTAACTGATATCTACTAACCAGAGGCAACTCCAGAGGCTTCAATGTCTGGAATAATAACATTTTGATTCAAGATTGAATGTTTACATGGATTCATTGGACTTGGAGTTTAACTCATCACCACTTATAAACATTTTGGACTGACACAATCCAGCAGGAGCCTAATGCCTGATTAACAAAATCAATAACTGTTGTAGTTTTTATGGTAGAACAAAGCAGAATTATACCACTGCAATGAGTCAATCTAAGCGCAGAACTGGATGTCTGGTCAAACTCTACCCCTGTGTTCTCCTTCTCTAAACATATGACTGGTTTCAACAACCATTCAGTGTTGATCTTCAAGGACACATCCTTAAAATACCTCTTTGATTGATGTGTCAGAATACCTGTACAGCATCAGCTAGACTGAAGGTCAGCTCTACAGAGAATCTGCTAAGAGAAGGGTAGCTGTTAACAAAAAGAAATGCAATAAGTAAAAAGCCAAATCTCAAATAAAATATATTGGATGCATCTTATAATGGTAACAATGAGAGTGGGGGGACCTCTGGTGGTCTGGAATCACGTCATTACAATAAAGAGTTCTTTACAAGAAATAGAGGCGATTGCTATGTTTTCATCATGCATCATCATGGTTTACCTGAATTAATGAAAGAGGCTGCTTAGGGGAGAAAGTATTGTTTAATTATTATTTATTTTACACAACAACATAATCACTTTTTGCAGCTGTAAAGCAACATAGGATATTATTTTGCCAAACCTCTTCTTATACCAATTTTTTCTGGTTTTATTTTAATCAATCTTTATAATGGAATTATGCCAAGATTAAAGCAAAGAACATTGAAGCTCAGATTCAGATATTCAAATATTTATGTTTTTCTTTAAATAATACATTTAAAAATAAACATTTGGTAAAATATATGTATGTCACCAGCTGTTTTTCAGAAATGCGTTGCCACAGGAAAAGGCTAGAGGGAATAAAAACAAGAGAATTGATTTTATTGTGCAAATTCAATCATCATTTCCTTAAAGAAACCCAAATCTCCTGCCCCCCCTGGGACAAATATAAAGGGTGGATATAATGAGAGAAATAACACATGAAAAGGAGCTTTGAACTAAGTAAATCACAAAAGCAACAATTCATGTGAGTTAAATTAAATAAGTTGAATGCCATTTAGCTTTAAAAGAGGTCTGACAACCACCACTTTTATATGTGGGTGTCCAAAGCAACACAAGGGATCTAACAGCATTTCAAAGAGGCCAGTTAGTCAGGCCCTGATTTGCTGCTGTATCGGCTGTGAAAATTCCAGAATGATTTACTGTGGCAGGGATAATACATGCAAAAATTATGACAACATATGGTCAACACAGACAAACAGCATCATCAGCCTAGAGGAACAGTGTTTTGCAAGTAAAAGGTCCCTGACACTGCGACAGCACTTCACACCAAAAGTAGAGCAGACGTGTAGTGGAAGTTACATGCATGAGTTGCAGCTCTGTTCACACCAGAGGTGTATTTCTGTGTGCAGTTCAGCAGCTCTCTTTGAAAAAAAAAAATGATATAACGCCTAACACAAATGTGAAATGTCTTCCTACAGTGTGAGCAGAGGTACCAGCATAGAAACACTGCTGAGAGTTAAGTTTTTCACTTCAGTAACTTTATATCGTACTTCTTTTCCATTTTCTCTACAGACTTACTCATGCATAAAAGTAGCCACATGTCATTTCTCATTTAGTGCCATACTGTGATTGAGTAAAGCCTGTGAGACCTATGAATCTCTCTCTGTCCTTGTCAAATCATTTCTTAACACTTAATCCTTCAGACTACAGTGTGCATCTGCTACACACTGTAACAGAACTCATAATTACAGCTAAAAGTGCTAATGTATTCCCTCACTGACTGATCAACACAGTAGTGATTCAAACTCACCACAAACTTAATGCTCTACTATCAATAGTTACTATACTATACACAACACTATACAATGCACACTTGTTGTTGTTCTTTCAAATAGATGGACCCCCAAAATACACCCACAATCCCATTTCCTTCCCTTAATTTATAATAGTATGGAGTCGTTATGTTCAATAACCAAAGTAAGTGAGGAAATTTTAAAGGATCCAGTATGGTGCAAATATTGTTTGCATATAAGTTCCAAAATGGTTCCCCTTGACAAGTTTCTAAACACACTCAACAGATTACAAATTATTCAGTCTTAAAGGACTGATCACACATTTTCAATAATAAAGAGTTACAATACTCATTAACAACACCTCCGTATATAATGTGACTTGGAAAGTATTCAATGCTTCAGTGACAAAATAGGTACAATAAATTGGAATAGACAAACAGAAATAGTGTGTAGGTCATGTATTTAGCCATCCATATACTTTCCTCACTAAATCCTTTTCACGATTGCAGGATGCTAGAGGCTAATCCCAGTATCCAAAGGGGAAAAGACAGAGAAACATGCTGGTGATTTATAGTTTCCAGTCCACCAGAATTAGACACCTTTGGACTGTGTGGTGTTCCTACATTTTAAGAAGTGTACCAGCATTTCTCTAAGATGGCAGCAGCATAGAAAGTGAGCTCCTGACATTGAGATATAAAAGCCCTGCACATTCAATGGTTTAAACTGCGTGAGACATCCTCAAATCCTGAGGGAAAGGGCATTGATTATGTCTAGAGTAAGACAGGGGAAATTGTCCAAAGGTAAAGCAAAGTTTAATATCATGGAAGACAGTGTGCAGACCAAGCCAGCAGCCGAACCAGAGGAGTTAACAGAAAAGCTGACTGAGCCGGCTAATGTTAAGTTAGTGGAGGATCCGAGATGATGTTGCCTGACTAAAGAAGGATCATGACAAGACACCCAAAGAATGGCAAGCTTGGACACAATTCTTCAAGAGTGAAGAGACTTTTGATGCGAAAATTCAGAATGCCTTCAAGGGATTAACGAACGATGATTTACGCTGATTACTTTTGTGGAGAACTTTCTGCGGGAGAAACTGGAACTTTCCCTGACGTTTCAAGATTGAAAGAGAGTCACGACCCTCAAGCGATTCCCTGCCATGGTCCATTGTGGTGAAACTTTTAAGCTTCAGATACAAAGAAGAGCTTATTAAGATAGCACAAGAAGGGCCACATTTACGAGGGGATGAGGGTGTTTCTAGATCACGATTATGCACCGGAGGTAGAACTACGAACGGAAGATGAAAGGAATATGCCGAGCCAAAAAAGGTACTAAAAGTAAAGATTACATGCTTCCAGAAATAACAAGCCAATATACCTTATTTACTTGGCTTGTTATTTACTCACTTCGAATGGAAGTGAGATCAGGATTTAAGCAAAGACTGCAAGCATTTAGGAGAACCCGAGGTGGGGTGTAACGTCGTGATAAATAAGATGGGACACAGGACATTAAGAAGATCGTTCTATAGCTAAACCTATTTAAGGAAAATTAAGGTGATGTATATTGGCCATCTTTGGTTTATTTTATCCCAAGAATCACGTATAAGCAGTAATTTGGTCATATATTTAAAGTAATATCCTTGAAGCAGGTGAGAAAACTTCAGGATTACTGTTGTGGGGCTTTCAGGGAAATATGACCGGTACAAACAGTAGCAACGAGGGCCCTCAGACCTCTAGGGATCCAAGGTTTTCCCGACTAACCAACAACAGGGCTCAGATAAGGTCGAGTAGCAGACCTCACTAATGAAAGTTCACATTTTAACACATTGGAGATTGTTAATTCCAAAATGTTTTTTTTTCTTTGTTGATTTTCTCTGTTTGCAATTGTTGTTTCTGTGGCATAAGTATGTGGAGAGAGTGATAAGAAGAAGATTGAGTAAATAATGGTTGCACAAAAAACATAATAAACATTGCCTCTTGTAAAGTAAACAGAGTGCTTACCCCAGTTAAAAGTAGTAAAATATTAAATAAGATGAAGAGTGACAAGGTGGGTTGGTATTTTTACATGAAACTCACCTAAAAGAGAATGAGCATGAAAAGCTCAAGATATACGGCTTTAAAAATTTATTTTCCTCATCGTATAAATCTGGGCATAGAATGGGCGTAGCTACTCTAATATCAGGGAGGGTAGAATTTGAGAAACTATCCGCAGTAGAAGACAATGAGGGTAGATACATTTTGGTCAAGGGGAGACTGGAGGGAGAGTTGGTTACCCTTCTCAGTATATATAAAAAGATGTTTGATCTAATGACATGAGAGATGGAGGGTAGTTTGACTGGTAGGGATCTGAATCTAATACTAAACCCACGACTCATTTGTGGAGGGCCACAGACAAATTAAGTCAGCAAGAAATATACTGAATTGATAATTGAGCTGGATATTATAGATGTATGGGAGTTAAACCCTACAGGTAGAGACTACACATTTTTTTCTTCACCACTTGCAATATACTCAAGGTTAGACTACTTCTTGATGTATAAAAATACAGATACTGAGTAGAGGACTGTGAGGTATGAACAATGGAATGGATTGGAATGATATCTGATCATAGCCCAGTGCATATCCATCCATCCATCTTCAACCGCTTATCCTGCGTACAGGGTTGCAGAGGGCTGGAGCCAATCCCGGCTGACATCGGGCGAAAGGTGGGGTAAACCCTGGACAGATCACTAATACATCGCAGTGTATGCCTGACAAATTACCAGAAAGTGACACTCTGAAGACTGAACTCAAACTTATTGAAAGGACAAATGAAGGAGGATTGGGTGAGGGAAATCCAGACATATGTAGAGTACAACGACAATGGTGAGGTGTCCACACCTGTACTGTGGAATGTGTGTAAAGCTGTCTTAGGAGGGAAAATAACAGTCAAATCAGCACACTTGAAAGAAATAAAGCAGAAGAATCTCGAAACTCTACAATCAGATCTAAAAAGATTAGAGAGAGAACATAAGGACTAATTAGATGAGAAGATGAACCAGGAAATTAAAAAGAAGAAAAAAAGAGATAAATGATATCCATGCAGAAGAGATTCAAAAAAATTAAAGTTCATTAAACAAAGTTACTATGAAGTTGGAATTAAGTCTGCCAAACTATTGGTTTATAAACTGGAAAAGCAACAGACAAACAACAGCATTTACAAAATAAGGGACCATGATAGTAATCCAATAATGTATAAAACAGAAGATATACATAAATGCTTTGAAACATACTATAAAAAGTTATATTCCCAAACAAGTTGACAATAAATAGATTTGATAGATTCGCTTTTAGATACATTAAATTTACCTCGGGTATCAGAGGAACAGAAGAAGGCCCTGACAGCAGAAATTACAGTGGATGAAATAAACACAGCAATCTCAAACCTAAAAACTAACAAATCCCCGGGGTCGGAAGGGTACACCTCAGAGTGGTACAACTCAATGAGACAATCACTGACCTCCTTGCAAAGGAATACTTTTAATTAGGTGATGGAGAGGGGAGACATCCATATTCATGGAGGGATGCCATCATCTCTGTAATCCCAAAGGAAGGGAAGGAAAAATTGGAATGTGATAACTATAGACCTATAAGTGTCCTTAATCAAGATTATTGTTTGTTCCCAGCTATTTTCAACAGGTGTATAGCGAAAATTTTGCCAGAAAATTTTCCTTTTACCTAAGACAGGGTTTATAAGACAGAAACAGGCACAAGACAACAAGACAAGGCACTTTACATGTAATGAACCATGTAATTAAAAAATAGGTGGATTTATTGTGGGATTAGATGCAGAAAAGGCCACCTCTGCCTGGTGGGACTTTTTATTTAAAGTGTTAGAGTGGCTAAACTTCTATGGGATAGTTATCAAGATCATACAAGCTCTATATAATAAACCCGACAGGGCTGCTCTGTAAGTCCTCTTCACTTTGCCATTTTTCTGGAACCACTGAGCCAATGATATAACAAAATGACAATACAAAAGGTAATTGTCTTTGTTTTATATGGAGGAGGGAGTGCAAAAGATGGTAATATTGACAGATGATGTCCTGGTATATTTAGGCCCACAACGTCCTTCCCCGCTCTCGTGTCAACTCTTGGGGATTTAGGAACACTGTTTGTCTGGTTATAAACTGAATATACAGAAGACACAGATTCTTGCTTTTCATTATAGGTCAGACCAAGCCATTATGGAAAGATATGGAATAGACTGTTGATCAATTAAGTATCTGGGAGTTAATCTACCACAAGATCTAAATCAATTAAAAGTATTGAATTATAATCCACTTATTAGTAAAATAAAATCAGATCTTGGTAGATGGAGCGTAATTCCTTTCCCGGGTGTCACTTTTAGTGTGGAGGTGTGAATATTCTCCCAAGGTTGCTGTGTCTTTTTCAGGCTATGCCAGTGGAGACAACTGACAAAGAATTTATGGAATGGGATAAAATTATCTTAAGATTTATTTGACAAAGCAAGAGACTAAAGACCAGATACAGACCACTGCAGTTAAACAAAAATAAGGGGGGATTTAGTCTCCCTTGTTTTAAGACCTACTACCAAGCTGCTCATATAAAAACACTGTTAAATCTGTGCAATCCTTCCTATACAGCAAGATGGAAATATATTGAATGTAGCACAACAGATTGCATTCTTATACAGGTTATAATAGGGGATAATGGAACAAGGAAGCACCTAAGAGAGGATAGGAATTTATGGCTGGGAATGTACCTTAATATCTGGTCAGACATAATCACAAAGAATGGATTGTGAAAGCTCACAGAGTTTTACGATGGATTGCATATGATTCAGATTTTGTTCCAGATAAAGAAAATAAGAGGTTTAAAGGTTGGGAAAAGGGGCCTAGGGCACACTGGGAACTTCTCAAGAACAAAACGTGTGAATTTAAAAGGAAATAAAGTACCAATATGAGAGATAACAATAAGAGGGCGAAATTTAGAGGGGCTAGAATCAGAAATTGTCAAATCAAAATCAAAAATCAAAATGTTCAGCATACTAATCAGACTCGGGAAGGAAATTAATATCGAAAGTATCGTGGCTGACCCCGAATAGTCGACGGTTCGATGCTTCGATAAGCGGAGCCTGATTCAACTGTCATTCTCACAGTCAAAGCTTCGCAGTGAAGCAAGGATCATGCCATTTTGGTGATATGGGGTGCTCAACGTTTGATTTTACATAAAACTACCAGTTTTCTCCCAATAAGTTAATATACAGCCTATTACCATATAGATTTTAATTTTTAATGCTGTAAATAAACATGTGAAAAGAAAAAAAACTTTCAATAAATATTTATAAGTGCGTGAATAAATCCAAAATTGTAACCCTAACCCTGGATCGTCACTGCGCATGTGTAGCGTGTATGTGTGTATTGGAAGTGGAAAAACACTTGCTGAAGAGACCGAACCCCAGCTTCCCTGTGGTTGTGCCGAGTTGTCTGCACTTCGCGGGACTTTCAGATATTTTATCACCGTTGAAAAATATTTTAGCGTTTTTTAATAGCTGGCTACTTAATATAGACATGTGAAGAACCGCGACATGCATGCAGTTGTCGGCAGCACAGCATGCACGCAAAACTCTTAAAAAAGTCTCAGTTTAGCTGGAAATTTAGTGTCTGCCGCGTCTCAAGATTACAGTGGAGCTACCATGTGTAACCGTGATTAATCGCATTGTTATGCGCAAAATTGAATAATGAATTCTAAAGTAGTGTATTGCGCACTTTTAATGTTTAATTTACTGCTATATACACAAAAGTGCAATAACATGTGGTTTGCAAACACTTTAAACAAATAAGGTGATTCCCTTTACACAGTGCTAATAAAATATTTCTTGTAAATCTCAGCAGAAACGTCTCGGGTTACATACGTAACCCCTTCGAGGGAACTCGAACTGCATCGGTTACGACACTATGGGAATGAGATACCCACTAAACCGTGCCGAAAACCCCGCCTGCCCCAGTGTGCAAGAAAGTGGCACGACTAAGAGGAGAGCGCACGAGTGCCAGGTGCCGAAGGAAGGTCAAGACTGTAAACCGAATGAAAGTGTGCGGAGTGGCCCAGCCAGCCGCTTCACAAACATTCAGCAAAGGAGGGCTCGAGAGGCCACCATGCCTCTGGTAGAATGAGCCCTCACAGCGACAGGTGAAGGCCAACCGCGCACCTGATAGGCCAGGGAAATAGTCTGAACAATTCAGTTGCTAATAGTATGTGTGGATGCAGGGAGCCCAGCCCTAGGGAACCCAAAACACTAGCAGCTGGTCAGCCTTCCTCCAACGGGAGGACCTCAGAGTGTAAATACTCTGTGCTCTGACAAGGCAGAGCAGATGAAGTCTCCCGTCCTCCGCCGTCACATGAGGTGGAGGATGAAATGCCTGCCGCACTGTGGACCCTGCCGCACAAGAAGGCACTTTAGGGATGTATCCTGGACGAGGGTGCAGGATAGCCCTAATATTCCCTGGGGCAAACTCCAGGCTTTGCTGGAAACAAAAAGCGCTTGGATATCCCCCACCCTCCTCAGAGAGCTGATAGTAAGGAGAAAGGCCCTCCTGAGGGTCAAGTGCTTAGCCTCAGCTGACTCCAGGGGTTCGAAGGGGGCCTCAGCC
>JAPMOB010215864.1:0-10726 GCA_029875015.1 Lepomis gibbosus | reverse complement strand
AACGAGTCAGTGGAAACAGAAGGTTTTTGTTTTATATTAATTTGAAATCAGCTCATTCGGTGAAAATATTAAGACATTTCTGAGGGCTGTAATTTCAAAATAATACATCAGATTGCTCTGATATTGACAAAGGGACACCCCGAGGTGGTCTGCTATCACTGTGAAGTGAAACGAGTCAGTGAAAACAGAAGGTTTTTTTGTTACATGAGTCCCAAATAAGCAAAGTCAGCGAAAATATTAGACATTTTTATGTTAGAAGGCTTTCTTTTTACATGAGTTTGCATCTTGGCTGAATTTAGTAATATTTGTGAAAATGTACTATTTTCCTAAGCATTTATTTATCTATTCAATCGTTTCTGCCACAGCAATTGCATTATGTTCAGCAGAAGTTCACATTTATTTCGAAATGTGCTGCGACACGATGCTACCGTAATGTCTACAAAAAACACGCATCGCAAAACAGCGCGAGGGCTGGCTTGACTGTCTTTTTCGAAGTGGGGGCTGGCTTGACTGCAGTAAAAATTCATACTCCTTTTTCTGACCAACTGCAGCAGCATCTCCACACAGCACAATAAACCGTGCTGACTATTGTAAGATAGTTCACAGACACAAACCACTTAACATGCTGTTTTCTGAGTTTATTGGAGATTTATTAAATTAATACATGACAATCAGTGATAGTCACCTGACTGATCTGTTCTATCCCAAGTCAAAGCGGCTATACTCTCTCTCCCCTTCTGACTCCTGTCACCCAGAGCCCCTAACGTCCATCACTTACAAATCTACGCCAATCAAACACAAGTAACATGAAAACAACAAAGCCTACACAATAACCAATGAACGCACATAATCCGTTTGTTACACGATTTTAGATGCCTTGGTAGACTATAATTTAAGCGTGACACACAACCAACAAGAACGCCGGTCTGCTGCTAATTATGATCAAATAGAAATGATATGCCGAATATATAGGCTACCGGTCAATGTGTCGGGTGGCAGGGGTTAAGTTCCATCACTGCTCGGCATTTTTGAAAATTAATGTCCACTGTGGCTCCTGTAAAAAATGTGTTGTTGCTATTTAGATTTCTTTTTTTTAATCGCTGTTGTAATGTTTGTATTGTATTTTTTAAACCAGTAAAACACACTCAGCAGACAGCTACCAGCCAGCAGGGGGACCCAGAGTCTCACACACTCGTACTGCTGGCAGAGTCCTCAGTTTACATTCCTGAAGTTCCTGGCAGTTTCAGAGTGTGAATAAAGAGGCAGAGTTACAGTACTGAGGTTTTTACGCTCAACTAGAGACAGACGAGAGGAAACTGCGCAGTTTAAATAAACACAGGGGAGTGTTTGATTTTCTGTGTCTCTGTAAATCGAACGCAACTCAAAAGGCCCAAATGTTTGAAATGTCCTAAGAATTATGTTCAGGTCAGAGACGATGTGTTCAGACATAAGACACTTTCTCATTCTCTCATTTAGTCTGAAGCGGTTTCTTTACAGTACAGCTTGATGTCACTATGAGGAGGAGAGAGTTTTCTGATTTTATTCTGTTACTGTTTCAACCTAATTTGCAACGTTTACCTGAGATGAAACTCCTGTTAGACTTGAGTTCAGGTATAGGACCTCGAGTCCACTGTTTGCATGGGCTATGTCCTGTGTTAAAGCAACATTATGTAGGATTGACCATTTCTGAGGGTAATTCCCATAGACTGTATATAAAAAGGTAATTCCCCACTGTCATAAAAAAGGACAGCTGCCCACATGCCTTTGTTATGATTAAATTACGATCAAAAACTAGCAATTAAAGAGGTGGTATTATGCTCATTTACAGGTTCAAAATCCTAATTAGGGGTTGTACCATAACAGGTTTACATGGTTTAATTTTCAAAAAACACTATATTTTTCTCATACTGCACATAGCTGCAGCTCCTCTTTTCACCCTATGAGTTGTACTCTCCGCCCTTGAGCTACATAGTGATGCATCTTAAACGTACAAAATCTTTGTTGGAGTTGCACGTGTGCAGTTCCCAGGTAAGGACTACTAGCCAATCAGAAGCAGAGAAGGGCGGTTCGTAAGAAACAAAGTAATGTGATCCAAATCAAAGCCTTCAGACTGCGACTAGGTTACGGTCGCAGTAGCAGATGGTATAAGTTATTACCAGTCTACATCTTACCATCAGGACTAAACGTTGAACTGTTGCCGGTGTTGTGTTGTCTATGCTGCCTTGCTGAAAAATGCTTCCATAGCGCAAATTGATAGACTCGACTCTACTCGGCCCTGCTCCGTTTTCCATTGCAGATAGTACAGAGATAGCGACGCCACACACAACGGCCGCGACATAATGTTCAATGCGGCACACACACCAGCGATCCACACAGCTCTTAAAATATATACAGTCTACAGTTAAAACGTTTGAATATTCCTCAGAATGTAAAGACAGATAAGCGGTATGAAAACCTTCCGGCTGTGTTTTCCTCTGCCGTTGTTGCTGCAGCGGTCTGTGTGACGGCGGGAGCAGAGGGCTCTGTGAGCGGGCGGCTGGCCGGCCTCTCACGCTCCTCCCGCTGGTCGGCGCAGGCTTCCCCTGCCGCCACTTGCAGAGCTCCTCAACTCCGAAAATATTCATCACATTTTTGTTCCGCTATCACTTCTCATAAAACTGTCAATATTGGAAATCTATTCAGCTGATTTTTCACCTCAAAACTTCTCAGAAGTGGATTTAGTGATGAAAATCCATACGAAAACTGTGAAATATAAAACTTTCTGTTGCTGGCCTCTGTCTGGTGCAGGCAATGATGATGCAGTGAAAGTCTTTAATGTTTTCACGTTACATTTTAGTATCCCTCAGCTCGCTTGGAACCTCGACGGAGGTGAGGTGGTACGAAAACAGTACCTGGAAGCAGGTACAGGTACAACATTTCTACAATAGAAACCCAAACAAAGGCGAGTTGAGCCAAAGGGCCTCCACTCAGCTTGGTTTGAGGGCGTGCCTGACCCTGGCAGCCGCTTGTTCAAGCTTAATGCATTTGCATTGTGACGTCACAAGTCAAGGAAGTGAAGGGTTGGACTACAAACCAGCTGTTTTCAAGCGATTCTGAGCACAGCTTTCTGTGGGAGATGGGAATTCCCTTTGGGCTGGACTTTGGGCTTTTTCACTTTGCAAACCTGTAAGGAGAGGGAAAAGGACAAAAAGCATAATAACACCACTTTAACCAACTTTGCTAACAGCCAAAGCAATATGCAAGCAAGTCAAGCAAATGCAACAAAACAAAATATAGCAATCGTCCTGCGGAAAGAATGCCAGCTTGGCCTTCTATTTCACAGTTTACACCAACATCTGTCAATTTATGCAACGTTTCGAGATGGATTTAAAATGGAAACATATAAGGTAGCATTTTTCGATAGGGCGGAGCGACTCGATAGACTTTGCTACTGCTTTGCTCTACGCTAGCATTTTTCGACAAGGCAGCATACCGTATATCGTCAGAACACCGGTAGCCTCTTGCTTGGTGAGTCAATTTTTGTATACGGTTTGCGTCCCCAGTACAAATCACATAGTATTTTGTCTAAATTTGGACAAATACTAGTTCCATTTTGTTTTTTTATGTAAGGGTAATTGTTATAAATTATTATGAGATTGCCTTCTAAGTTGTTTTATTTACATTTTAAAAGCTTTGGTTTAAGAGGTACTATGGGATTTTGCCATGTCCCCTCTATGTCCATAGAGGCTGCTGGGCCTGCTCTCCACCAGCTTGGTTACTCGCTGCTAGATATAAATCTCAAGTTGATGTTAGCAAACTTACTTGATAACACACTTGGACAGCTAGCTAACAAAGCTAGATAGCAGAGTATGCACTTATTGTTATACAGACGTCCAAATGTGTTATCTAGTAAGTTTGCTAACATCAACTCGAGATTTATAGCTAGTGGCTAAAGGCTAGTTCACAATTTTTATCCTGATTTGCTGCTCGGTGAGCTTAGCAACCGTCAGGCTGTGATCAGGAGTCGTTATGTGTGAACTACTCAATGACGCATCAAAACGGCTCCCTGACACATTTCTGGCACATTTCTGACACATCGCCGACATCTGCCAGATATCTCGCATGCCAAATATCTGGAGGAGTCAGCTGACTTGACATCCACATCCAGCCAATGAGAGCAGGCAGCAACTTTTTCACAGCAAAACACTTTTTACTCCCCTCCAGCGCTCTCTAGCTCAGACAATCCCTGCTAACTGCGTGTGCTAATCCATTCTTACACCCAGATTCTTTGTCTTTATAACTGCCATCTTTATAATAACAAACAACAGCTTTTTTGTGTGGTTCGCGCATTTCACCGTGTTCACCTCACACGGGGTGTGGTTTTTGTTAAAAATCTTTCTTTTGAATTTTCAACTAACATCACATCCCTGTGTTTTATATATATTATACTGGTACACCCCAAAGTCTGAAAACCCAAACACAAGAAGCGCAATCTAGTGTATGTGGTCCAATGCAGTGAGGAATGCACAGAGCTGTACATTGGGGAAACAAAAAAATCACTACACAAACACATGGCTTCTCAGGTCAAGACTAAGCAGTTTATTTACATCTGAAGGATAAGGGACACTCATTTGAGGATCACCATTTTAGACAGAGAGGATGGATGGTTTGAAAGAGGTGTCAAGAAAGCCATTTACACCTTGGTTGAGAAGCTATCTCTGAAGAGAGGAGGGGGTCTACGCCACCACTTATCCCCACTTACAATGCTGTCCTTTCACCACTTCCCAGGAAACATAACGAGCATTACCTCTTGACCTCAGGTGAAGATGCCAACGAAGGTCGTTCAGACTTGGCCATGGGTGGTTCTAACAACCATAACGACTGTCGTTACAACAGCCAGGATCACTAACAAACCAGCAGTATCAATGATCTTGGCAAAAGACCCCAGAGAGGTTAAATAGCTGAGGTCCCCTATTAGTCATTTCAGAACTGAAGAAGTCCGCATTTACAGAGATTATTATGATGTGTCCTTGAGGTTTGCTATGTTTGGTTTATTTAGGTTGTGCAAATTCAGAGTTTGTTGGCGAGGAATGATCCGGCCCTGGTCTGCCCCTTAGTGGATTCAAGTTTAATCCTCCAGGTACATGCAAAGTACACAGGCAAGTATGTGAACAATTCTGTTCATGTCGCCGATGCATGTCTATGCCTACGCATTGTTCAAAAGCAAGTCGGGGGCTAGAGGTTGTTTCAACAAACCTCCAAATACTACTCCTATGAGCTTATCCTACAATAGCTCCCCTGTCAGTGGCATTTGTCTACGGTTGTTTCTTAATACTGAGTTTGCCAAGTTTGGACTTCTGTACTTTAAAGCTTGGACTTGGCAAGTTCGGCTCAGGAGTACAAACTCCCAAGAACGAGAGCATGCAGCAGCAGACTTGATGTCGGCCGGACTCGTTAGCGGGCAGGACCTCACATCTCTGAAAACGTCTTAGCAACTTTTTAAATCAGCTCTGTCTTGAGAAATCAACCACATATGTTTAAACAACTATGTTCCTGCATAAAAAAACTCTTAAAAATACTATATATGACACGAGAACAGCAGTATTATAAGTTACAGTTGTGAGTTTTCTCGTCCGACATTTCAGCTTTTGCCGGCGAAATGCTTTCTGGGATATCTGGCAATCCGAAATCCACACAAGTCACCACCGATGCAGGCTCGTTAACACCATAGACTGTATATAAAAAGGTTAACACAGGAGGAGCAAGAAAACATCCGGGTATTTGACTGTATTTGGCTAGATGTGGCTGCGACTTATGACGTTTCACAAGTCCACAAGAACATAAGTACAGACAAGAACGCAGATTGAGAAACAGCCCATGCCTCCTAAAATGGAAATATTGAACCCGGTTCAAACCAGCGTGCCTTATGTTAAGTCAAGCATGCATCACGTTAGGTCAGCGCTGCGCAGTGCTGCATGAAGTCAAACCTATGAGTCAAACGCAACTTTTATCGTGTGTCTGCATTGTATGGACGCTAGAGGTCGCTGTAACTGTAAACTAACATGAGTTGTGATTTTGTGTGGCTAAAATGACCTATGTGGTAGTTTTTCTATGGAGGACAGGCTCGCTGCCCATGTCAATGCTAAGTCTCTGTTAAATGTGCTGATGACCCACATTAGCCCAAAGCTGGTAGCTGGAGGTGATTTTCAACAAAATCATCTGCCAAATTTCTACTTATACTTTTACTGCTAGAAATATAACAGAATTAGAGCAGATCCAGCAGGTCCAACAATTTCTTCACAACCTTTACACCTCAGAGTGGAAAAACTGTGGATAATTTTCTTATGTTTCTATTCATAACACATTCAGGAGGGAGCTGAACTCACAGCTCTGAGCCTCTGGTCCTCCTCCACTGAGAGGATGTTTACACATCACTGTGTGTGTGTGTGTCTGTGTGTCATCCGGGTTGAGCAGAGTCATGCATTTTTTCCATTACCCTCATCAAATCAATGTTAAACACTCTTCCTCCATCTACTGTCCCTGAACAACCACAGAGTGTGTGTGTGAGTGTGTGTCACCAAAATGCCCGATCAATAAGCAGATAGGCTATTTGATCAGTAAAAACTGGGACAACCAGTCTGCCTTATGTGGTTTCCAGATAAACTGCTTCTGATTCGAATCAGTTTGTTATTTCACAGCAGCTAAACTTAACTTCGGTTTACTTCTTATAAAAATAAAGATTTTTAGAACTTTGGCTCTTTTCTTCTAGCGCCATCAACAGGGTGACATTTGTAGCTTCAAGAGAAATGCCTCAACAACAATTGGATGGATTGCCATGAAATTTGATACAGACATTCATGTCCCCCTCAGGATGATTGTAATAACTTTCCATTTAGTACCATTATCAGTATCAATACTTTGATACATGAGTTAATACTTGCAAAACTAAGGACATTCCTATCAGACTCAGCTCTAATGTGTCTATTTCCGATTAGCAAATATTAGAATGCAAACAAGCTTAACTAAGACAATGATCATTACCTGTTCAGCATGTTAGCATGTTGATGTTAGCATTTAGCACAGCTTCACAGAGCCGCTGGCGTTGGCTGTTGTCTCTTAGACTGTGTTCAGAATTGCATACTAACGTACTATTCATAATAAAAGCCTTTGCACACCAAAACTGTATTTTTGTATGTATTATGTATGTTTTTTAATCCGTCATCTGATAAAAATCGACAGAAACCTTGCACAAGGAATGTGATGTGTTTAATTATTCTATTTGTTTAAAAATTCATGATGCAAGATAAAATAGAGTCGTCAAGCTTTTCAGGCGTCACTTTCTGCTCAGGCTGAGCTGTCCTCCCTTTCTGTCTGTGTTGCTGTCCTTATCCTCTAGTTCACCCTCCTCCTCGTTATCATCATTCACCTGAATATTATTATCTGACCTGTTGAAAGCAGCTATCTGAGTTATGAAATGAAAATCGAACATGTTCTGAAAACTTTAATGATGGACGAAATTTTTGGAGTCGGTGTCTGATTGACACAATGTGAGGTTGTATTTATTTTCACGTCAGTACTGTATGTAGTGTGTTCTTTGTAGATTAGCTGACTGAATACTCAACCGCCCCAAATGTGATACAGTCACATGACTGTCCTGCTTGCTTGAGTACTTCAGTGCAAACAGTAATGGTAATGTAACTGGTAATGGCATACTTAATCATTCATTTAGGCAACATGCAGTACATACTGATTGAGTGTGTAGCAGTACATCAACATGCTTTTTCGAACACAGCCTTAATCAAATGTAGCTTTCAGACAAAAAGCATTCTTACATTTTGTCAACAACACAGCCAAAAGGCGTTGAATGGTTCCCATCAGACAGGGACTGTACGCAGCCAGGGAGGCTAAACTCAGGGCATAAAAATCCCATTAAAAGACACTGGCCCATCCATCAGCCAACCGCTCTGCCTGTTTTCTGTCAACCCCACAGAGGTGTCATCATGCAACCCTGTCGTCATGACGACGGCTCAGTAAACCACCTCTGCTTCAACTGTGGTTAACGGTAACCATAGGTCACCACGGCAACAGTAAACATCCAGGAGGCCCGGGGTTGATGTGGCGACCTGTGAGGGTGTTTATGTGAAGTGGAACACAGAGATTTTCTCCCTTCAGCTCCTACAGGAAAGAGATTATAACTAATGAAATAAAAAAAATAAAAAACACATGCAAAGATTTGATTAGTCATGTTACATTAAATCAAGTAATAAAAAAATAAAAAAATAAAGTAAATTAAATCTAATAAAAACTATAATAAAAAAAAAAGATATATAAGACAATTTACTGTTCACAAAGCCCTGCCCCCTTAGTTACTGTTACTATACCCGTCAAGCTTTTCATTCTCACACTGCACATGTGCAGTTTACAATAAAAGGGTAAACAATTGAAATTTTAAGTAATTTGACCAATAACGGGTCCTTGATTTTTGACAGAAGTTAAGAAATGCTGCTTCCTTTTTCTAGCTAACAAGTGTTGATTTTACTGAAGTGACAACTGCAAGCTTATTGTTAATGTTAGCCTTAACTCTGCTCTAAACCCCGTGTTAAACAGGGCTTTTTGTAATGTAACCTGTAACCTGACAAAATAATGTAGTTAT
Organism: Lepomis gibbosus; assembly: GCA_029875015.1. Taxonomy (NCBI): domain Eukaryota; kingdom Metazoa; phylum Chordata; class Actinopteri; order Centrarchiformes; family Centrarchidae; genus Lepomis; species Lepomis gibbosus. The sequence continues at coordinate 2,094 of JAPMOB010215864.1, read as the reverse complement.
CTAAAGATATGCTACCTTTGGAAGTAACGTTAAGATACTACTATATGTAGTAAGCTAGTTATTTGTTAATGTGTCCCTGACATATGTAGCAATTGTAGATATACACACAGTTGGATCTTGTGGCTGTGTTCCTTTCTTTCAGCTCTTCCTGTACTACCACTTCTGCTGGACACTGCCTAAGTTACATTCTTATTTGTTGCTGTCAATAAATAAATATGCAAGATTCTTTCTCTGCAATACATGGAAATATTCTATGTATACGTACAGTATATCTAGAATAACTATTCTAGTTGTATTAAAAATAATGTATGTATTAAAATAACACCCTAATAATGTATAAGTATGGCTAATAACTAATTACACAGCACAGACACATGCAGCCGACTTGTTCATAACCAGCACATCACTAATCCATTACTTGTGTTTTTGGGTGGAACAAGCTAAAAAAAGACACATGCATCCAAACTCTTTGTGGAGCGTATGTTTTTTACTACAGCCCCATGAAGACCACTTCAACATGTAGAGAAATCCAAAGACTGACAGACCTGTTGTGCCTAGTTATGGTTGCTAAACATTGATTGGACAATCGCTATTTTGAGGAGGGATTTACTGAGCAGTCAGTTGAGACTGACTTTGGAATCATTTGCACGTAAATTATAAAAACAAACAACAAAAAAACGTTTAAATTTAATTGAAATAAAATTCATATTTATATCATGGTGTTGTTCATCTGTATTGGACGCCTGTAAAACATGATTTTAGTACTGTTCCTTTAAGACTTTAAGACGTTATTCTGCACAGTGTTGAAATGAAAACAGTAGAAACCTCAGAAGAAAACACAGTGGATTCAGTGGAAGCTACAGGACCTCCTGACTGGTCACGCGTTCATTCACAGACACAACTACACACACACACACACACACACACACACACTGAACCCTGAACACCCATCCAACCTTTATCCTGACAGTGATGATCCGTTACAGTCAGTCTCAATTTTTAAATTTGGTCATCCAGAGTAAGAGTCACAAACATTTGAAGACCAAATGGGATAATGAGTTGCTCACAGTGATCACAGTGGCTTACAGTACGTAAGTGTCCACTGATTCAGTTCGCTGTTGACTTACTAAGCATGAAAATCACTGCAGACACCATCGTCCACGGTATCACAACCAATTAGAACTTCAGTGAGTCAAAAAAAGTCCAGCCTGATGCTCCTGGTAGACACGTGTCTTCAGAGGACAGCCAGGTCGTGGCAGCTCTTGGACCGCACTTTGACTGCCATGCGCTGGTTGTTGCGTGCTACCAGTCGGTCCAGCAAGCGCCGAGCCTTCTGGGTAAGGCTCTCTTTGCGTTTGTAGATGGAGCGTCGGCGCTGGACGGCCTCGCTGCCGTCCCGACGGAGGCGGATCTGTCGGACCACGCCTTCAAACAGCTCGGCCACGTTGTGCTGCAGAGGTGCTGACGTCTCGATGAACTTACAGTCAAACACCACAGCGCAGGCTCGGCCCTCTGGGAAAAAAATACATACAAAAAGTGAATACATTATTATAACAGTATCAGTCAGTCGTTACCCATTATTAATTTGTTGTATATTGATATGTGTGTCCCTGGTGACCTGTGACCCCAACCTTCCACAGCGACTTCTCTGGATCGGACCAGGTCACTCTTGTTGCCAACAAGGATGATGGGAATGTTTTCGGCCTGGCGGATGCGTCGCAGTGTGATACGAAGCTCAGAGGCAGAGTCGAAGCTGGAGCGGTCGGTGACGGAGTAGACGATGACATAAGCACTCCCGACCTTCAGATATTCATCCTGGGAGGAATCGTCCTCCCCCTCCTGAAAGGTAGGGAGACACGGAACTGAACTCAACAGTCAGAAAAACACTGTACCATCACAGCGTTATGAATGGTGATGGCAGCAGAAACACTAATCTAACTAATCTAACTTAACAACTAATCAGTCACCATGGATCTTTAAGCTGAACTGATTATTGGAATCAGCACAGTGATTTGTGATTTCCATCTCTCAACCTCAGAGGTCATGGTCCAATAAAACCAAAAGGTTCAAACTGTCTATATATATATATATATA
>JAPMOB010215858.1:0-24785 GCA_029875015.1 Lepomis gibbosus | reverse complement strand
TTTTTTTAAGTATTATAGAAGTATCGGATCGGGACTCGGTATCGGTAGATACTCAAAATCAAATGACTCGGACTCGGACTTAAGGGCAAAACAACCTGATCGGGACATCCCTAATTTTAACCCAAGCCATGATTTTTTGCTAAATCTAAACAAGTAGTTTTGGTGCATAAAGCAAACCAAACTTTGACATTTCACATTAACTACTTGTTTTATTTTGAAATAACTTCACAGCGGAGTCCTACAAAGGGTACACAGGCCGTTAAAAAGCGACGCCAAGGAGTCTTGACCAAGCGTCTATATGTGACCCGTCAATCTGACACGCATCCAAAGCCACTGGTGGAATGTACACTCCAGTACACTTCTGAGCTCCTTGTACTTGAGTTTTTCCATTTTATGCAGCTTTCCACAGAAGCAAACATTGTCCTTTTTTACTGCACATTATTTTTCTGATGGATTTAGTTATTATTTACTTTTAAGATTAAGATTATTAATACAAAATACAAATCTACTAATTGACATTATAATGTAGTATTATGGATTAAGCTCCCCAGCAGGATATACATTATTTGAAATTAGCTCCACTAATTATAATTCAGTGGTATAATATATATTCTGTATAATGAGTACTTTTACTTTTAGTCCTTGTATATTTTGATGCTGATGCTTGCTGATGTACTTTTGCCTAAGTACTAACTACTTAGTGCTCTAGTACTCTTCACTTGTACTCTTCTACACTGTGGTATTACTGCGTATGCTTGAGTAAAATATCTGAGTACTTGATCTGACACAAATTGGACCATCTCACACAGAGTGACAGGCCAGATTGATCAGTGCGTCCGTCCCCATACCAACACTTCAGATGGGTTTACAGACTCCCTGCTGTGGTGCGGCAGCTAAGAGCCTCTTCAGCTCTCTGCAGCTGTAGTATCACCAGGAAAGGTCATTAATTAGATTTTTCCCAGGCACAGTGGATGGTAATGTGATTTCACCCCGTGACGGTGAAATAATTCAGTGAGGGACCGTGGTAATCCGGGGACAGGCCGCGCAATGTCACCCAACAGCACACACTTAATCTAGGCCTCTGTAGCCCAGATGTGGTCCAGTACTACTGGTGATGCTTTTTATTTATTATTGTCATTACATCTAATAAAAGAACCCAAACCAACAATGACTTTGTCCTACTAACAAGAGACTGTAGACGAAGCTCTCCATGTTTTGGTTACGTGACACGTGTGTTGTCTGATAAGTTTGTGGGCTGAAGGAAACATGATCAGTCGTGTGCGGCACTGTGATCAGCCACAGTTAATACATTTCATTTGAGTGATGAGAAGAACTATTGGCAGCGTGTGATCCTGAACATGCATCATATTATATCCTGAGATTATAATAAAGAATAAAGGAGCGGCTGTGCAGAGGAGTGAAAACGTGCAGAGACGTTAGATCGCTTGGTTTAACTAATAAGATCCTCATGGATTGTGTTTTTCAAACGGACATTACCTGTTTTGACGGTAATGAGGAACACAAAGCCTTGATACAGAGACAGGATTGATCCGACAGTCCCTTACTGGTTTGGGTGTGCACGTGGGATTTGTTGAGAATAAATAAAAATCTGGAACACCTGCAGCCGTGTCCTTTTAAATAAAAGCAAAAGTAAGTGGTAAAATGAAGCTTCATGGTCCTGCAGGTCATAGCTATCCAAGGAGGGTAAAAAATCTAGGGCAAGATACTTGAAGACGTTTCGTCTCTCATACAAAAGTCTTCTTCAGTCCTGACTGACTGGCAGGGAGACCTGCTATTTAACCTCTGCGGGGTCGTTCTCAAGGTGATGGATACCGCTCGGCTCATTAGTGCTCCTGGCTGTTGTGACCACCGTTGTTGTGGTCGTTGGCTTTGTCACCTGAGGCCAAATGTGAGCGTTTGTTCAGTCTCCTGGGAAGAGATGAAAGGACAGCATTGTGGGTGGGCGATAAGTGGTGTCTCAGACCTCCTCCCCCGTTGAGAGATGGTTTATCCACTCTGGTGTAGATCACTTCCTTCCCTCTCCTTTAAAAACACCTGTGCTCCCTGTCCAGAATATGTCTGATGTTGTCATTGAAAGAGTGTCCCTTATCCTTCAAATGTAAGTAGACTGCTGAGTGTTGACCTGACGAGTTGGCCCTTCTGTGTTCATTCTTGCGTTTGTGTAGAGGATGATTAGTTTCCCTGATATACAGGTCTGTGCATTCCTCACTGCACAGGACAAAACAAAGACTGCTTTTCTTGTGTTTGGGTTTGAGGACTTTCAGGTGAACCAGTATCTGTACTGCTGGGTTTTAAAAATGCAGGGATTGTTGAAAAATAGAGGGTATTTATGTTTTTCTGTATTTCAGTCTTTATTTTTAACCAAAAAGAATCACAAATCATCACTGATGGCAGCCTGAGTCTGCTTTAAACATTTCTTTTGGCTAATTGTTCAGAAGTATTATGAGGAAATTAGAACCAGGACACAATAAGAGAGCACTGTCTGAATTAGAAACAATCCAACAAAAGCATAGTTTCGCAGTTACAGCTGCGAAACCTGACCAGACCTGAACACTGAAAAAAGATCTGCACGTACAGCTGCAGCTCTCTGAGATAAGAGAAACTGACGCTATCAGAAGTCAGAGCCGGGTCAGAGAGCGCGATTCTGGACAAGAGAGTCATCCGGATAAATGAGAGATAACTCGTCAGGAGAGCAGTGAGTGACAGCTGGAGGAGAAAGAGTGGCTGACGGTGTGAATGGAGATGGGATGGCACATGGTGACTCACCCGGAGGAGGTTAACCCACAAAGGACTGGAGATGGTCTGCAGGAAACAGAAAATGACGAGTAGGAGGACTTTGCGTGTCCTGAATAGTCCTCAGTTGGAAAATGAACTCTTCTCTTCTGCTGGCTCACACTTAAGTGCATGAATATAAAGGCATGTCACGTAGCGGAGGTTCATTCAGACGTTCAGAACTTCATTTAAAAGGTGTCGTTTTACAGAGAAAAATATGTTTTAAAAAAAGCCAAGGTACACACCCTGCCCAGCACCAAACAGCAGACAGACACTGTTAGAGACTGGATATATATTTATTTTATTTTTAAAACACACACACACACACACTTACTGTTTTATTTATTTTATTTTTAGTATTTTTTTTTAACAGACATACACACGCTTACTGTTTTGTTTATTTATTTTATTTTTAGTATATTTTTATTTATTTTTAACTAGCTATTTTCCTCAGGAGCGGGTGGAGACCAACACAAGTCATGGCGGGTTTAAACTAGAACATTCTGACAATCTCCACAGCAAACAACCCCCAGGAAGAGGTAATAAAGGGTAGTAAATACTAAATGCACCACAGAAATAGGAAAAGCAAACTATATTGAGGAACTAAATATCAAGTGACAAAAGAAATTGCCCTCAAAGGAAGAACCCGATCTCACTCCCAAGTCGTCACATACGGTCGTCACGTTAGGTCACTTTTAAACACACTGGGTTTACTTTAGCTTTAGCTTTACAGTTCAATGTTACAGACATGCCTTTCATCCAGGAGACCGGTGTTCATTTCCCATGTGAAACAAACAATCAGCGTGGATTCATTTAAACTTCAGCTAAGTAACTTCAAGTGGTGGGGCAACAAGGTGCAGAAAGAACGACGAACGTTGACCTTTAGTCGTCGGAAATGTTTGTTTTTCGAGCATTGACAAATGCTATGAAAATGATGAAAAAGTAATGTGTAAAAGCGCTTTGAGAGGTTGAAAAGACTAGAAAGGTGCGATACAAATATGAAGCATTTACAATACAATCAGCCCTTCAGAAATGAAACTTCTGCACAGCGTAACTTCGTCAATAGTTAATCACAGAGGTCTGTGGGCCCCTTTGGGATTTTGGGCCCTGGGCAGTAATCTGGGGTCCATGTTTCTTTGCACAAAGGGGCATCTCAGAGGGAACTACATGACAGTATTTCTATAGGAAGGGCACCCTTTAGGGCACTGTATCACGTTTTCTCTAACGCTCTCGCACTTCATCACACTGAGCCACAATGGAGGGCACTTTTGCAGATTATTTTTCTAACTAAATAGTTGATAATCACAACCAATAAATAACAGGCAACTATTATGTGAACTCTACATAACCTCATTTCCCATCAGGGTGAATGATACTCACCCTAATGCGAACAACACGCAGTGACGGGTTACAAACAAGTGTGATCGTTGGAAGTTTAACACTTTTTATATAAACTTGTCATTGTTCTTATCAGTTGAGTTTGATATCTACAAACATAAAAACAGCTGCTCCTCTCATAAACTACCATATTTCAAGCCAACATGGGAAGCATTTGATACTAAAAATATCACTTTTTGTTGAGTGTCACGTAAAAAATAACCAAAATGATATTTTTGGACCCATTGCTCTTCTGTTTTGCATCACAGGTTACACATGTGGACAGAATCCTTGTGTATAAATTTGTGAGAGAAACTGTGAAAATACTGTAGGTGACATTACCCTGGAAGACTTAAGGTGCCAAACCACATTACAGCTCAGTCTAGCACCCTTAAGAAACCTGCCCGGAGGATTTAGGCTCCTTGAAGTGTCCCAAAGCTGTCTTCTTTTCCCATTTCTAGAGGTCAGACTGAGCTGTGATGATGGTTTAGGAGGGATTAGGTGGAACCACACTGACCTCAGGGTTCAAGTAACAAAAGAAATCATACTAGATGGATGGAAGAGTCAGAGATGCTTCGGTTTGTCCAATCATCTGTCTGAATGCAGCCTCAGTAAAGTTTAGTGACACCAAATACCTCCAACACATTAACGCTGGATGTAAATGTCTTGGAATCACAGGTAAATTAAAAATGAATCTGAGTCGATGCTGCAGGCCTGTCTGGCTCTTTTGTGTGCACATCATGTTACACACTATTATTGATGGCTGGAGACTATGTTGTATTAGGGGTGGGTGGGAATCCCTGCACAACGCATGATTCGACTATTAATTTTTTAAATGAAGAGTCTGGTCTCTGTTATGCCTTTTGGATTCCACCAACATTGCATGACAAATTATTTTTTTACAGGCTGTCTTGCTAGAAATATGCTTTAGTGATGATTGGATCTTAAAGCACCTGTGAATACTGCAGCTTTTATTTATTTGCAGCCCTGTCTGCACTGAAAACACGGCCCTGAGATCGATATCTATCTGAACATCTCACTCTTCAAACGAAGAGCGTGTAAGAGGATGTCTCAAAATGTTAAACCTGTTTCTTTAAAAGCTCATATAACTTATCTCGTGAGCCACGTTGGGTTGAACTTAGAGGCATACTCAGAGTGTCTGTGTCTATTTCTGGTTCTAATTTTTCGAGGCTTCTGCCGTCATCAGTGCAGATTTCCTCCGCTCCATGTGGGCAGGTAATAGTGGCAGAGTAGAGTGAAACCTATTATCTGAATTAGTCCTTATTATGCTCTGTCGAACTGGGATCATTTAAAGTGAATTAAACCGTCATGAGATGAAACTACTTCTCATTTTTCTGGCCGACTCCCAGACCTCTTAAAGACCTCTGGGAGTCTCTGAACCGCAGGTTAGAAAATCTCACCACGACGGGACGCCGTCATGTTCATCCCCAAACCTCAAGACGGGATTGGATGTTTTCTTATTAGTCTGCCACTTCCATTTACCAAACTACACCTCAGCATGTCCACAGGGACGGACAACAGAGCGGCGTGTGTGTTCATTTCTGGCTGATGGATGATTAGTAGCTTAACAAGCATCCTCTCAAAATATTTCAGAGAGGTAAAAAATATCAAGAGGTGAAATAAGTTTTCTCCTGCTTAATGCTCAGGAGATAAAACATCCGTCTCAGTGAGTCTTTTGGTCTCTTATACTCTTGTTGTCTTGATTTATGTTTATGGTTTGTTGGTCTTGACCTGGGACTGGACTCTCTGGAGCACCCTGACTGAGAACCTGAGGCTTGCAGGATCGGTGACATCTTTTAAATGTCTTCTTCAAACATACCTCTACAAAACAGCCTGTTGTTTATTTTAGTGCTTCCTTCCTTTTCTGTCTTGTCTTAAATGTCCATTTTAACTGTATCACTGTTGCAGGATGTCTTTTAATTTGTTATTTTAAAATGGCTTGATTTAATTTGCTTCTGCCTTGAAATGTTTGTGTTTACAGCACTTTTTAACTCTGTTTGATAAGTGCAGTATAAATAAAGACTTGAAGGACTTGAACTGCATTTTTTGGTCTTGACCAGGGACTGCACTTCGGACTTGTTGGTCTTTCCTTGGAATCTTTGAACTTGACCTGGGACTGGACTTGGGACTTGTTGGTTTTACTTGGACGTGTTGGTCTGGACTTGGGATTTGTTGATCTTCACTTGGAATAGTTGAACTTAAACTGAGACTGGACTTGGACTTGTTGGTTTTTAATTGGACTTGTTGGTCTTCACTTGGGATTTGTTGATCTTTACTTGGAATGGTTAGACTTGACTTTGGACTGGACTTGGGATTTGTAGATCTTGCCTTGGAATGGTTAGACTGGACCTGGGTCAGGACTTGGGACTTGTTGGAATGATTAGACTTGACCTTGGACTGGACTTAGGACTTGTGGGTCTTTACTTGGACTTGTAGTTCTTGACTTGGGATTTGTTGGTCTTCACTTGGAATGGTTAGACTGGACCTAGGACAGGACTTGAGACTTGGTGGAATGGTTAGACTTGACCTGGGACTGGACTTAGGACTTGTTGGTCTTTACTTGGATATGTTGTTCTTGACTTTGGATTTGTTGATCTTCACTAGGAATGGTTAGACTGGACCTGGGACAGGACTTGAGACTTGGTGGAATGGTTAGACTGGACCTGGGACAGGACTTGGTGGAATGGTTAGACTTGACCTGGGACTGGACTTGGGACTTGTTGGTCTTTACTTGAACTTATGCGTCATTACTTGGACATGTTGTTTATGACTTGATTTTCTTTCTCCTCACATGGTTTGATTTTGATAACAGAATGTGAACGAGGCTGCTGCTTTTTTTATAGTCCATGCAGTAAAAAACTGTAATTATACTTTAATGTCTGTCGTCTGTTTCTGATTTTTCTGGAGGGAACCAAATAAAATCTGTTTCCACTGCAACAGCCGCCCACCAGGCGCAACAAAGCGGCGCCCGTCACCTGCAGTGTGCTGTCCCTGTTGTTTGGTCTGTTTTTGTCTTTTATTGACAGCATGAACCATCAGTCTTATTTGAAGGAAATACGACTTTGGTGTCCAATTAGACGCTTTTACAGATTTGTTTAGATTCGTGTGGTGTGTGTGACGCAGGCACAGCTAAGCTCCCTCAGGTTTGTTGGCGTCTCCGGTGTTCTTTAACCTGGCGTGAGCTCATTAGCCCGCGGTCGCACAGGCGTTTTAACAAAGGCATAGGCAGGGGAGGTGAAATCCCTCTTGTGTTTTCAGCCAATTGACCTTGGTCTTCTGTAGCATAGGAGCTGCACTTAATGACTCACCTTCAGTCTTTTCTTTATGTGTGCAGGCTGCTCTGAAAGCAGCCGGCCGTGAAAAACACAAACCTGAAAACAAAAGGCAGCTCAGTCTGATAGCATTTCTGTGTTTGTGGGATTAGATGACGGCTCTGTCTTTGTTCAGTCTTCACCATATCTCTGCTCATTTAAGGGATGTAAGAATGGTTTTCAATAATCATCGGTTTTCCTTCTGTCCAAAAATGTAATTATTGTGCACCACTTGTTCTAAACTGTAAAATAATGTGAATGCTGTTTCCTACCAGCCCTCCTTCACTGCTGTTATATTATTTACAAAACAAGAATTGAAGCAATTGTTTGAGAGCAAATATGTCTCGCTTTAATTGAAATGAATGGAATGAAAACTAAAGGCAAAAAATATAACACCCTAATTTTTTTAGTTTTTAGTGAAATATAAGTCGTAAAGAAATATAATTAGTTTTTGCATCGACTTTCAAGGCTTCATTTCCTTCTACTGCTGCAGAATAACCAAAGAAGGTAAGGACAAAGTTTGGGTCAGCAAAACTGAGAAGTAATGTAAATGTCAGCGGAATTAATGAGTTAACAGCTTCAATTCATTCTGCAGCAGTGAAAGGAAATGGTGGAGTCGCCCCCTGCTGGTTGTTAGAGAGAACGCAGGTTTAAGTTACTCCCTGGATGGCTACGCTTGTGAGAGCCAGAGGTTGCCGCTTGCACGTTGCTTATGCGTAATTATGGGTCGAAATAATGTGCAGCACAAACAACCTAAATTGTCGTTTTTCTGGTGAGGACAGTCTCGTCAGTTAAGTTGACTGTCTGTAGGGAAACAAACAGCATTCTCTATAAATCAAACTCACACAGCTTGTTTACCCATCCGTGCGAGAACCTTAATTCACACAAGTTTTTTTGTCTAGTAAACAGTAAAGATCGTCATCACCTTTCATAATTGCAGAGCTCGGGATGAAGATCGGCTCTTTACTCTTTCACGTCAAGCACGAGGACGAAGCTCTCAGTCTGACTTGAAAAGCCGTCCGTCAGCTGCTCACCTGGAGCAGGAACCCAGCAGCCTGATAACATTTCCATCCAGCAGGGGAACACGTTTATTGAAGTGAGGATTGGGGCAGATATCTGGGGCTCCTGGACTGATGGCTTATTTCATTTCAGCCAGAGAGAGGTTGACTTTGTAAATGTTGCTGAGCTGAAATCTCATCCAGTGCAGGGTTCATTTGAAAAGCGCCTTTTTCCCACCACTTGGAGGTGGGCGTGAGAGAAATCCTGCCAAGCTGTGCTGACTCCCGCTGAAAGCCATCGATCTGCTTATTTACTGACCTTTTTTTTGCTTTTCTTAGCTGCAGTTTCATTGTGAGGAGTAGTGGGAAGCACAGCTCTCTGAGCTGAATACCAACTGAAATTATAGGAAGCACTTAATAGAAATGACTTCAACCTTTTGCTTTTGTTCCAAACTATAGCTTTTGGGTGTTTTTTTTTGAAAGTGTGGTGAAAGGTCAAAGTGAAGGAGGACGGGCTGATCAAAGTGTGAGACCTAGGTGGTAAACTGTGAGACAGTCGGTCTGTAATGAGGATCGGTGGGGTGACAGGGTGAGTTAGTGGAGGGGAGAGTCTAATAGAGACAGGAAGCCTCGCCACAGGAGGGCGGGAGAAAGAGTGAGTGGGCGAGACAAAGATGGAGGATTAAACTATCGATCTTCTCACCGTCTGCTGTGTCACGACCAGAAAGATCAAATCGGAGTTTTAATGAACACCTCGGGGTTGGCGGAGGTGGGAGAAATGTGCATTTACAAGTTCTGTTCTTCAGTACAAATTTGAGGTATTTTACTTGAGTCTTGTCTTTTACTTCCACTTTTTATTTCTTCTGCACCACATCTTAGAGGGAAATACTGCACTCTTTACTTAACTGCATTTATCTTACAGCTTCAATTACTTCAGACTTTAAGATTTTTATCCAAATTTGATGTTTTGTTATAAAGTTAACTCCCCAACAGTATACAGTACAGCCGAAATGATTAGTCGATTAATCTGTTAATCTTGTGACAAAAAATGAATCAAACAATCAATCGATTCATGAAGAACATTTTTGGCACAATGATCCACAATAAACAGAATCATTAGTTGCAGTCCGATACTAAATAAATGAAGTAACTCCATGCAGGTTGAACCTGTTTGGGTTTGTAGGTCCACAGGTTAAAGAAAAGTAAATATGAATGTGTAGAGGAGAGTGTCGTCAGCAGAGAAACGGCTATTTAGATCGATCATGCAGCAGCTTAACATCATATTTAGGTTTTTGGTTTCAACCTGTAGTACTAGAAGAAGTCAAGTGACGCAGTATAAAGGACATGTAAGGAGGTGGTGGATGGATGTGTCAAGTATACTTTCACTCAGGAGACCGAGGTTCAAGTCTCATGTGAAAGAAAGTCTAACTAATGTTTTGTAGATGACCTATGTAATTTTAACCCAAACCACAATTTTTAACTAAGCCTAACTAAACTACCCCCGTTTCATGTTTACCACTTGTTAAACATCCTGTGACTTAGATCAGGTACTGAACAACCTGTCAAAAACTAGCATGTTGGTCATTTGTGAAGCACTGTGACCTAGATTGACAATTTTTGTGGCGGCAACATCTCGTGGCCATACGACGTTAGCAAAGAAGGAAGAAGGACATATTATAAATGGCGAGAAGGCAAAGCGAGAGATAAAGAGGCGGATGGGGTGGATTCACTTTAACGCAGCAGAACAACATTTAAGTCCATTCAATACAAAGTAAATCGTTAATTATTTTGATTTTTTTAAGTTAAATAGCGTTACAGACTTGTAAAGTCATGCGATTTACGTAGTGTACTTTTTAAAACCCAAACCACGTTTTTCCTAAACCTAACCAAACTATGACTGTTTCATAACATTAACCACGTTTTTAGCATCTCATGGCTTACGTAATAATAATTAAAGCTTGATTCACACACAGGCATTTATACTTGTGTGTCGGCGTATCCGTCATTATGCAATTACACCCCCAAACACTAGTCGGCAGTAGAGCTACAGCATCCAATGCGTTGACTACCCAGCCGACCAGTCACAGAGCTTATGGTCCACGTGGACTCGTACTTGTATTTTTGAGGAGGTGCACCTCAGGCGGCGGGGTAGCCTCTGTGTAGCTCCATAGCCTGCGCCGTTGATTCAACACAAAAGTATAAATTACCCGAGGCCTGGTCGCCTGTTGTTGGACTGGTTCGAGAACGTTCATGTGTGTCATTTTGGGAGGCATTCATAAACGACTTATTTTGTTGTTTAAGTTGGACGACTTGTTTCACTGAAGGTCCACTACGCCTGTCACTGGTCTTATACTTTATATATGTCGTTTTAGGTAAAGCTCATTAATGTCGTTTTTGACAGTTGATTTATTTTGTCATTTAGGCCCAAGGATGTGTTGTTTAGGAATATAAAAAGCATACTGATGGAACACTATGAACCTTTGAAACCACTATGAAATGTTGTTAAATGTACTAATGGTACCAGAACAAAAGGTTAAGCTACGCAAAGCTGTAAAGTTAAGCTTCAGAGATGTAGTCACTCCTGTTATTTTTAAAATCTCATCATATTCTGAGTTTTGGGGGCCGCAGCTCCCAGTGATGTCGCCATGTAGTCAGTTTTGTAACCTGCATTAGTAACCTGTACATTTTGGTGAATTTAAAGAAAAAGGTCAGGTCCTGATTAACGTTCAGTCTGACACAGAGTGCAATCAACATTTCACGAGCGTCAACTGTGTGACCTGATCTCTGTTATCGCACTGTGAGTAAAGGCCTCGAGACATTTAGTAGAGCGTTTTTACAAAAGCTACACTTTTTGAAGTACAAGAGCTGAATGTCCAGCCTCGCCCACAGAGAGAAGAATGTGACAGCAAATACCAAAATATCCACACACACACACACACACAGATGGCAGCGTGATCCCTCTGTGGAAACACTGCAGAACGTGGGTTTGGTGTCTGTGATGTCATCACCTGTGGGAGTGACACTGAGGACTGAATGTGAAAAGTTGGAATATTTTCAATTCAAAGCGCCTGGAGCAAAAACAGCTGAACGCACCAGAGGCAGTCGGGTCCTGTCGTCTTTACTGAGTCCAAAAGAAGGAAATAAAGCCAGAAACATCAGAAAGTGCATCAAAATGGACGCAAACCCTCGGGTTTTGAAGAATAAGGCGTTTATTTTCTTTTGTGTTTTGGATATTTGGAGCCATGTGGTTACTGCTCTGCTGCTGTTTTAGTTTATCCACCATAACTTAAGGCTTTTACCTTTCATATTATAACGTACAGCGTACTTGTTCATTCTTCCATTATTACCTGTAAAAATCTAAAACATGATAATGTAATTTTCTGGCCATATTCTAACATACATTTGTAGAATGAATTCAGTAAATGTCTTGGTAATCTGCCAATTAAATAATGAGATGTGTGTAAAGTTGGCAGGGTTCATACTCAGGGGACCATGAATGTAGTCAGTCAGTGGACAAGAGGAAATCATGACATGTTAGATGAATCAGAAGGATTCATCCTCTGGGCATCATGAACATCTCCACCAAATATTACAGTTCATCCAGGAGACATTTCAGTCTTGATCAAAGTGTAAGTAAAGTTTTGAAATATAGCACAGATCAAGGTCACAAAGAGAGATACAAAAGTGAAATATTAGAAATAAGACCATCGGAACAGTAAAGAAAAAAAACAGTAAAACATAATCAACAATATCGTAACACCGAAGCAATAACTGACCTTAAAAACGCACATATTAGACAACTCAAGAGGCTTTTTAAAGACATCATCGGAGACCGCAGAACGTACAGAGTGGGCGCCGCCGCCTCCAAGGCAACACATTCACACTCTCGTCACACATGGACGCTTTTCAACGTGGTGAAGTTAGAAACAATAAATATGCAACTTCCTGTTAGACTTTCAAAGTAACACTAGTGGTTAATGTTGTGCGATGGGATCATTTGAGTCACTCCAGGATCTTTTTTTGTGAATTTGTTGCAGCAAACATAAGTTGCAATGTTTATGGGTGTTTTTTGTGATGAAATTATAGGAATAAGTGAAAACTGCAGAAGTAGATCTGATTTTTTTTTATTTTTACTCATGAATTGTAGTTCAATCATTAAACAGTTCCTCCAGACTTGGAGGGCCTGACCTAACCCTGCATATTTAAACCAGCTGACTTTGATTCTTTCCTGCAGCTGACCGGGATGCAGCAGCCTGTGTCTCAGGGTCTCATCTAACGTCCTCCATGTGTTTCTGCCGTTCTCTCCGTATGTTTTGTGGCGACAAAGTTTTTGTCAGTAGACGATTTCCTTTATGTTCGGCCACAATGCTGCACGTTAACAGTTTACCGCCTTTAGTAGAGAAGATCTGGATCCTGGTCTCCACAACGGTCATTTGCTGTTATTTTTGTGGGTAAATGTGAGACGTTGGGGTCACACAGGTCTGCTGCGTCTTCTAAACAAGGAAGTGCTGACGTGGGACAATATTTTGCAGGAAAACGGCAGCGATAGGTGGGATTTGTGGAAAAGTTGCGGTCACGCTGAATTCGTGAATAGTTGTGTTCCTGGAGGGACTGCAGTTTGGTTAGGTTTAGGAGTAGGTTGTAGTTTGGGTTAAACAATCACTGTTGACTTTTGGTTTCAAACAGGAAACAAACACCTCGAGGTCTCGAGGGTGAAAGTCCAGTTTTTGAACCATCCATCCACCCCAACCACCACCTTACTCTGACTTTTCTGTTAATTTATAATAGGCCTATTATTGATGCTTAAAGGGTTTCTCACGGCGTTACAGCCAGACTCCAAGGGGTCTTGACTGAGTCCCCTTATGTGACGAGTAAGAACAGGTTGTTCCACGTACTTCAGTGGCGCCAAAGCTTCTGATGGTAAACCCACCTCTGGCTGAACTAATCTGAATGAAGTAATCCCGCTGAACTAATCTGACCGACCACACTGATCTGATTAATGTGATCTTCTCCGCAGTGGGAGAACGAGCAGCTGCACAGCTTGGAGGAGAGAGGCCGTCTTCTCCTCTCCCTGCAGTTCCTGCCTCCGCTCAGTGTGGAGGATAAAGACGCCAAGGGAGGAGGCGAAGGCCGTCGCAGCGAGGGGCTCTGTGTGGGCGTGAAGCGATGCGCCCACCTGGCGGCCATGGACGTCAACGGATTCTCCGACCCCTACGTCAAAATGTAAGACCTCTGTGACTCTGTTGGAAAGAGAAAAGTTAGCAGCTGAGATACAGCAGGTCAAACTGAGGTCAAATTTACTTATTTATGAGAGTAAAACTAGTTTGGTAAGAGATTCGCGGTGTTGTTGTCCAGTCCTCCAATAAGTGACAGAAACAGGAGCAGAGAAGTTGGATTCACTGTCACAAATGTTGTTTGAGTAAATTTGTGCAGAATGCTTTAGAAGTAAAGTTAGCATCGCTGGTCTGAGTGTTTTGGCAGAGATAATTACCTCATTAAGTCATCTTAAACTGTTCAAACGCAAACTTCTCGATGTAAGCTGGTGCGTTCATTCAAAATCACGTCGCACAGACAGTCACAAATGTGTTGGAGCCGAACTCGGAGTCTTCCTGCTCACCGGTGATGTTAAAATACTGGAGTTCAGCACCCATGAGACAAATAAAAGCTGGAGTGTTGCCATCTTGTTAACTTTGCTAATCAATGATGCAACTGTTGTTAAAGACGCACCATCTGTTTCCCAGCAGGAAGGATAATCAGTGAGGGAGAGGAAGCTGTGTGAGCAGAGTCTGGTCTTACCGCGGGCTATAGAGTCGGGGATTTAAGGCTCCTCTGTGCTCTTGTTTCCTGCGGCACTCGAGGGACACTCGCTTTGAAGAGGAGAGATTTCTGTCGCACGCCGTCAGAATACAAACTGAGTGTGAGCCAGAACAAGAAGGCGACTTGACAGCTGAGGGTCGAGTGAACTCGCAGATATTTACCAGTTTGTTTTTTTTTTAAATCACCGCAGAGCTCAGAATATCAGCATGCTGCATCACGGCTCTCATCCAGCCAACACACAGGTCAATGCTGCTTTTAGAAAGCGGGCACGGTTCAGGCGACGTCCTCACCTGTTCCTCTCTGCTCAGTCTGTGTTTGGCTTTATTATTATCTATAATCCAAGAAGAGGAACCTGTAACCTCTGACTTTTATCAGGCGCTGCCCTGTCTTCCGTCTCTTCACTTTATAGAAAATGAGAGAGTTAGCAGGTGTGATATTCCAGCTGGCAGCTCAGGGCTCAAAGGGTACCAGGGGCCCCCAAACAGAACGGGGCATGTTCTCCTACTATCCTACTGCAGTGTGCAAAGAAGTGACGAGGAGGCATCCGAGCGCATCAGTCAAGGCTCCAACTCGCCTTTATTGTGTGATGTCGACCATTGCAAAGCCCTTCTAGCAGGTCTTCCATGGTTCAGAACGCAGCAGCACGCTCCAGAATCAAATTCATGTCTCTAATGCTGCAAACAGAGCGACTACTGGGTCTGCACCATCTACCTAAACTCCATAATCCAAGCATGTGTTCCTTCTGGGCCACTGAGCTCCTCCTACAAACGCCGCCTGGCTCTGCCCCCCCAAAGCGACCTCAGTCCCTGTTCTCATCTGTGACACCAGGATGGTGGAACGAGCTACCACACGCCATCAGAGCAGGGCGTCCCTCTCTAACTTCAAGAAGCTCTTCGGAGAACACTTCTAACTAGGGCTGGGCGATAAAACAATAATAATAATTATCATTATATAAGTTTCCTCAATATCAATATAATAAATGTTCAATAAATCGTCAGTAAATATTTGGTTTAATTCATTTGAATTCCGAACAAATTAGCACTTAATTTTCTATTAAAATATTTATTTTGTTGAGGAAAAGGGACTGATAAAAAATGTACTAATCATATTTGTTAAAACAGATTTTATCGTAATAGTTTTGAATGTTCTGCCTCAGGTTTGTGAAGTGATCCACTGTTTGACATCGAGTGTTTGTCACATTCTGACCAGAGAGAAAAGTTTCACCACATAATTAACCATCTGGTTTCTTCAGTTTTCACTCAGGAGCAAAAGTCAGCCTTTAAACATGTCATTTATCGTGATAATTATCGGTATCAAATGATGGCCACATCGCCCAGCACTACCTCTAACTAGTGATGTGCGGATCGATCCTAAGGTATATTTCAGATACCAACGTTTCCTCCTATAGTATCATATAAAAGGATCTATATCTAAACTCAGTCATTTGGAGTGAGTGTGTGTTTTATTATAAGTATCTTACTGTCACCAGGATGGTCTAATTAATCTTGGTTGATAGGAACTACTTTTCCTTCCGCCTGTCAAAGCCATGCTTTCGCTACGGCTCTGTGACGGAGATTCTTTGAAGTGAGCCGCTGCAGCCCTTTACATTTCATACTGACTCTGGAAACAGTCACGTCTGGCTGTGTTTTAGCTGTGAAGGTAATAATGACGCTGTGTGTGATGTGTGTGCAAAGACAGTGAAATACTTTGGCGACACCGCAAACTTCACTAAACATCTGAGATTAAGTCACAATAATAGGACGAAGTTATGAAGCGGCAGTTCTGAGCAGGATATTTTTATTATAATTAAAGAATATGACAGTAGTTTAATGTCTTTATGTCATCATGCAGCTATTATTTTGAATTGGTAAGACCACAGCCTACTTGGGAGGGGGGAGATCACAGTAAACTAGAAATAAAATATGTAAAAAGTATCGGTAATGGTATCGGTATCAGTATCGGTCTTGGTATCGGTATCGGCAATACCAGCCAGGATATTACTTAGTATTTGATTGGATAAGAATTAAGTAGTATCACTACCTCTAGCCCCTAACATGCACTTCCTGTGCTCTTCTTCTTCTGTCTCCTTACAATTCTGTTGTTTTGATTGTTGTTGTTGATTTGTTAACTCCTGCTTCTTTCCCTAGGTATTTACCCCATTGATGCCGTACACGCTTAAAGTTCTTACTAGTACCTATTGTCACTCGTAGATCTCTTCAGAATCAGAATCAGAAGAAGCTTTATTGCCAAGTAGTGTTTTACACATGCGAAGAATTTGCTTTCGTGATGAGGTGCTACACGTAGACAAACATACAGTCGACATAAATATATACATATATACATGTGCATTATTTTGGATCTGTGCCGTGCAGAAGTAACGTTACGGAAGAGAATATTGTGTACATATAAATATATAAACTGACAACATAAAAATGTACAACAACAAAGATCAACAATCAACAACAAATATGTGCAACGTGCCAGCTCTGAGCCCGACTCGAGATGAAACAGTATTTGCATGTGCAGAAACATTTGTATTATTTGAAAGGGGGAGTGTCAGCGGGGGGCCGGGGGCTTGTTAATGAGGCTGCAGACGAGTAGAACCTGTTTTTGTGGCGAGAGGTTTTGGTCCTGATGGACTGCAGCCTCCTGCCAGAGGGGAGAGTCTAAAACAGTTTGTGTCCAGGGTGGGAGGCGTCAGCTGCAATCTTTCCTGCACGCCTCCAGGACTCTGGTCCTAAAGAGACGGAAGATCGCAGCCAATCATCTTCTTACTGTATTGATTATGTGTGTTGTTCCGCAAATGGAAGTTGCTTTGGATAAACTTCATTTGGTAAAATAAGCACGGTGATGATGACGATCATGAAGATGATGATGAGTTCAGGCTTCCCCATTCTGCTCTCTGCAGAATGAATCACTGAGCCCGCAGTGTGTGTGTGTGATTAATTATTAATTGCTGATTCATTAGTGATGATTTACATCACCCAGACTGAGGTCTGTATGAAAAGGATCCCGCAGAGAGCGAGTGTCTGCTGCGAGCGCTCAAACGCTCTGTTAATTAACGTTCAGCTTCATTTCCAGCTCTGTAATTTCAGATTTTTGTGTTTCGTCTTATTAATGGTCTGTTTTTAAAACTGTTATTAGGCTCACTGCGACACATGCAGAGAGATGTCTGTGAGTCACTCAGATATGATGGAGGTTCGTCTCTGATCTCTGATTCAAACACTCACAGATTTATTTGTACACAGTTCAATGAAACGCTTCGACACCATGTTCTTTAACTGCGGATCAGATGAAAAATGTAGATTAAACTACCCAACAAGATATAAAGAAGTTAAAATCAGCATCTACACCAGTAAAATACAGCAGGAACATTAATCAAGAAACATCAAATATCATAGAGAAACGCTGACAGAAACATTTTACTTTGCTGATAATACTTACATACTTTTACTTGACAGTGTGGTATTAGTACGTTTATGGAAGTAATGGAGTACTTCTTTACCTCCCTGAAGGTCTTGTCTTTGCTGTGGTGGAGTACAGGTGTACTCCAGTACTCTGTGACATCACTGCTGGGTGTGGTTACAGGTGCGACGGAGCGCTCATCGACAAACTAATCTGCTCTTTCCTCTTCCTCCCCTCTGCTGTCAGATACCTGAAGCCCGACATACAGAAGAAATCCAAGCACAAAACGGCAGTGATCAAAAAGACCCTCAACCCTGAATTCAACGAGGTAAGAACCCCTCCCGGGCCGCCACAGCAGGTTCAAGCCCGGCCCGCGAGCTCCACACGAGCTCCAGTCTCACGGAGAGACGACTTCAAATAGCTCACACTCTCTCTTCTACTACAGTTTTATTTAAATCTGGCCTCGTCTGGCTCACCGCTGCCCGGTGACTGAACCTCACATGTTTCCCCTCTGGTGATTAATAAAGTCATCGAAATGTCTCTCACTGTGGTCCGTATGAGCGGACATTAAAGACTTAAATAAGACGGGCTGCGCTGTTGAGTGGCATGTTGACCAGGGCAGAACATTTTCTTACCTTAAAACATGAAAAGTGCATTTACTGAACCAGCCTGTCGTTTCTGTCTCATCTGACATCAAATAGCAGCTTTTTAAGAAATGAAATTATAAACATGCAAAATGTATTCAGCAGTTTCCTAATTAGTCTATAATGAGGGAGGTGCAGGCGGGGAGTTAACTAAGGGAAGCAGGAGCTGATGGGATTCAGTCCTTATTTAATTATTCTAGAAATGTTTTTCGACGGCTTCATGCCAAAAATGTGCCACTTCATTGTTTATAATTTAGGAGAAGAAAATATGTGTTACACTACAGACTAAATGTTATACAAACGTGAGACTAGAGGTCATCAGCATTGACGTGGATAGTTTTAAAATGTTTGAAAACAGACACCTTTTTTAAAATTAAATTAACTGTTCTTTGGGTTGATGGTGGACGTAGGATCACATCTTCTGTCCGGTGTGGTTTGGTCCCAAGAAACCCATTCTCACTCCTCGACTCGTCACATATGGATCAGCATCAGCTTGTGACGCACTGGGGATCTCTATAGCATCATAGTTCAACGCAGTGGGGGAAGCCCTGTAGCGTCAGTTTTTGACGGTAAAGGCAGGTATAGGATATTTAACAGAAAAGACTGATAAAGGAGGTGGTTGGAGTGGATGGAGGGCCAGAACCCCAACTTTGAACCAGGAGACCTGGGTTCGTGTCCTGTGTGAAACAAAAAGTTAACATTAAATGTTTTTATTTAAGTTACGTGAGACATGTAAATTGTGTGAAGTGATGTAAGTTAACTTACGTGTTAACTGACGTACATAGTTATTTTAACCCAAACCGTGGTCTTTTCCTATCACTAACCAAGTTTTTATGCCTAAACCCAACCAAACTGCAACGTTTCACCACCTTAATAACGTGCCATTTCTAAATGGCGATGTTTTGAAACGCTAGTGTTTTATTTTGAAAGTCTAACCAGATGTTGCATATTTATTGTTGCTAAGGGTTTCTAATTCGACCGCGGAACCTTAAACGTCTAAAAATGACGTAAAAGGGATACCCAGGGCGTTCAAAAGCGACGCCAAAGGGCCCTGACTGAGAAACAATATGTGACGAGTCGGGAGTAAAAAATGTGTTGGTTTAGTCAACAAAAGAAACCTGTTCTCAGTCCCAAGTCATCACACATAGACAAATGATCACGGCCCATTGGCGTCAGTTTGTAAGCGTCATTGTTGACCTTAATAATTAAAACAGAAAGTCAGTAGCATCATTTTTGAACACCAAATGTAGGTGTAGGATATTTTACAGTTTGTTTCCTGCGTGAAACAAAAAGTCAACCTTGGTGTTTTTATTCCTTACGTACATTGCGTAAGTTACACAAGGAGTCTGTACTGCCTGGAAGCCCTACTGAAGCCCTGGTCCCTCATTTGGCAAGTGCTGGTCCACTATGTTATAGTAAACATCCAAGTTTGTTCAGTATGATTTCTGAGGCGTCTGTTAGCCGTTTTGGCTTTTCACTAGCTAGTTAGCTTATGCTAAGGCTAGCATCTCTTCCGACAGCCAGAAGAGACGAGACGCCAGGCTTGCTGACGTCGCGCATTGCTGTAGCGGCTGTTCGAAACTGATGTTAACAGAGCTGCCTTCGCTTGAAAGTGACGCCTTCTGAGGCAGCTGTCTGTTACAGTATCGAGGCAGCGGCCTTCCGTTTCAAACACAGCCAATGTGTGAAAGTATGACATCCTCCTTACGACTCCCAAACAGGCTGGCGTTACAGTACATACATGTGTCAAAAAAATCCCTTAACAAGACTCAAACCAGCCACATGTCCGTCTGTCCCTCAGTCCTGTCTGACTTTCAGCCCTTTGGTTCCTCCTGAAAACATAAATCTTTAAAAACTCCTCACAAATATACATTTTCATGTTTAAAAAGTAGAGCATATAAAAGTAGAAGAGTATTTGGGGTAGCAGGACGGTGAGACTGAGTCGGAATAAACTACAGGACCTGTCAGCAGATACCTTCACAGCTGGTTTGAGTCTGTGCAAGAGATTTGTTGTCAAGAAAACTAGAGAATATCACCTGATTTATCCTCCAAATATCACTGAGAAAACACAACAGGACGCAGGTTTTTAACGCTGGACCTCACAGACCTGTCTCTCTGCAGGAGTTCTTCTACGAGATCTCCCTGTCGGAGCTGGCCAACAAGACGCTGGAGGTGACGGTGTGGGACTACGACCTGGGACGCTCCAATGACTTCATAGGTGAGCTGCAGACGGCTCGGTCCGATCACGTGATCCTCGTAGTGATCTCAGCCTGCGGAGCTGTCCAGGAACAGCTCTTTGAACCATGTGGGCTGTTCAGGAATATGTTTTATGCTTTAGCGTAGGACGTGTGAGTGAATAATAAAAAAAATAAACAGGTTCATCCTCTGTTTCAGCAGCTGTAAATATTAATGAATCTAACACATGCTGCTCGTTAGTGCTGGCAAAGCTGTTCGGTGAAAGCTTGTTTGTGTTAGTTACCATCTGTATCACTGATCACGTTCCCTTTTCTGGCTATTACAGTTTTTCACAATTGCTAAGACACTTGAAACCTTTTGAAACCCATTTTCTCAAAACTTCAAACATTAAACCCAATCTTTAAACTACATTCACTAAACCCCTGACTCTTCTGGCCTCAAAACCATGTGATCTGTGCTCAAAATCAAACAGTGCTTTCAAAACATAAACACAGCCAGTAAATATGTGAGTCACTACGGCGCCCTCTGTAGACACTACATTAAAAAATTGCACGAACACATCGTCCAGGGCATGTAGTTACACAAAAATAGGTTCTGCGTAGAGGAAACACATTTTCCAATTACTGTAAATACTGCAAGTAATACAGTATTGAATATCTGTATATTCAAATACAGTAAGCCCAAAGAAGAAAGAAAACTATAAATGAAAAGAACATTACACTCAAAAATGTTGTGCAACTGCAAAATCAAAATCACCTTCCACCAACAGGCAGAGAAAATGTCCTTTATTGGTTAGAAGGAAGGCCTGTAGGTTGAAGGTAAACGTTTAGCACTGGTTGCTGGTTGATGTTGAACCACTTGCTTAGCGGGACACCACAGTCAATGCTGACATCGTCCAATAGACAGGAAGCACTGCCGGCTGATGATCCTGCTGCTCACGCTCAAACACAAAATTCCAACCACCCAGAAAAGTAAGACAGTGTTACAGTTTTTATTCAGTTGCTAAGATGCAACAGTCAAAACTGAAGTCACTTTTTCACAACTCTTCTCACAGTCTGCATTTCCAACATGCATCCTGTCCAAACAGTTAATCTCACCTCCAAAAGTCACTCAAGCCTCATACAAGCCTCAAAATGAACTTGTTCAACCAAAACAACGATTCTCACTCAGAACACACTGACCTTCAAAACACTACAGGAAGCACAACGTAAATTTGATGAACTTTTATCTTCGAAATTTGACTTTTTCATACAAATCAGTATTTCATTATAGAAAACATTCTCAGGCACTTCGGCACATTTCTCAGATCAGAATTTAAATTCTACTTGTTCAACCTTCACATCATCCAGTCACTTGTGCACATCATATGTAAAAGCAATTTCTCAGTCTTTTGAGAAGTTGCAAATTGCACATGTTTTGACACATTCATGTAAATTATTACGTATAATCTTCTGTTTCCTACATTATTAATTGCTTACTGTGTGTCAGGTTGATCACAGTATGCTGGTTCTCTGTTGAGTAGTCTCACCCCCCCAAAACATCTAGCCACAAGTTTATTGTGAGTAATTTACATGCAAAATGGTTGAACACATCGTAATCTGCATTTTTTAAAAGAAATATGTCTATTAGACTTTTTTTGTAAATGTGTCCTACAGTAAATTTATGACAATATCTGTTGTGCTGTGAATATGATTCTGTGGCCCAATACAGTTTTTCTCAGTTCTTTACACAGTAAAACTGGTTCTGAGACCACAGCCTGTAACCGATGCCCCTTGAACCAATTCTTATTCATAAAATGTACATAAATGTTCTGCTAAGATTTTCTATATACATCTATATACATCTGTCCAGCTACTGCAAAAATGCAGGATATTTGCAATCATTTGCAATCTGTTTTGAATGTGTTTTTAACAGTTTTGGACTCAGCGTGTTAGCATTTTTTAAAAAAGTGCTGCAGATAAACAGTGTTATGCAGGTGGTGAAGTAGTAATGAGAAAAGAGTTCATGGATTTTGGAGAAAGTGGTGGTTGAATGCATTTTGTGTGAAAGCAGTGAAAAATGATTCACAGTTTGGTCCACATACATTTCTGTTTTGCTGACTGTGTGAAGAGTTTTGACAGTGTGAGGTTAGCAAAGTGTTATATGGCCCCAAGGTTGAATGACAGTAGAGAACCTGTCCCCTACTTATAGCTTAGTCAAAGGGGGACACTGCCACTGTGCCAGGGACTTGACCACATATTGGTTTGATCACATCATCAGAAACAAGTGTGCAGAATTATGAGTAAAAGATGACAGCTGGATTGTTGTTAACTTTTGCCGCACGTATTTACCATTTTGCAACACAAGTGCATCACAGTGCAAAATGTGTTTTAGTGAGTGAGAATGTGTTTAGAGTTTTTGCAAAAAGAGTGCAGGAGATTTGTAAAGTGTGTCTTAACTACCTGAACTTGTTTAAGGCTCTGCCAAAGTGACTGATTCGACAAATGGATTGAGGCCACTGAGTATTGGGTTCAGAGGATGGGGTTTAGTGTTTTAGCAATGGTGAAAAACTGTCTTGTGTTAATATCCATGTTAAATACGAAAACATCTTAAGACTAAAGCATAATTAGGCCTGCATCTGTGTTTGGTTTACTGCTGTGTTAAAGCCACGTCTTATTAGAATAAAACACAACCAGAGCATCGTGCAGTGAACCAATTAAAGATGAGGATCACATACTGGACATTAAAATTCTCCTTCATAATGTACTTGCACGAAATCAAGTGGCCTTGGCTGAATCCCAGTCTTCACACTCAAGTCTGTGAGGGTTCAGGGCCGTCCAACTGTCAAACCGTCAAGTGCAAGAGGGCTCGCTCGCAGACTCTCCGGTAGTCCGCATCTCTGCAGGCCCACAGGCGTTAAAAACAGGTAAAGAAAGAAAGAAGGAGCATTTACAAGAAAAAATAAGTTACTTGTTAAGTGAATGATGTTGGCTTAAAAACAAGTAAGTTGATCATTTGAAAATGACATCTTGTAAAATAAAAAGTCTCAAAAGCCTCCCCTGCTTCCTGGTCTATGTTCCTGTAAGTGGGACCATAATTTACTAAATGAACATCATGCTGTGTTGAAGAAGACTTGAAACTAGCGACTGAGACCATAAACTCATCAGGAAAGTGTTTACTGAGGGAATAAATTTAGCAGCCGGTGGAGTCGCCCCCTGCTTGTTCAGGATTTAGGGTGGAGGCTGGGAAATGAACTGACTTGAAATAAAATGACGCTGTTGTTTGAAACTCTGCTCTCTGTCTGTTGTTGGTTTAGGCGGCGTCTGTCTGAGCTGTCACTCTCAGGGCGACGCCTTACGACACTGGATGGACTGCCTCAAGAACAAGGGCAGGAGGGTGGAGCGGTGGCACATCCTCACCAATGAGCTGCCACGATCTGTCAGCCACGACTAAACCCAACGCAGCATCCTCCGAGCACGCAGACGGTGGCTGTCAGGGATCACTCGGTTCACAGAGATCCTCCGGTTGCTTTAAGGCGCGGACTCGAGCAACTTCACCACAGGAACAGTGTATTATAATAATAAGAGCCACCATGACGGGCGGAGAGCAGGGTGAAGCTAGAGCAGCATGGTGGTGTGCCTTCACTATTGGTCATCCAGAGGGAGAAGCTTGTTGGCTCTGCGAACACTGTCACCATCACACCTGCACCAGGATACATGCAAACACCCACAGGCTTAAACCGATCCATGATGAGGGCTCACACAGATTCAACAGAAACCACAGCTGGAGAAGGCCGAAATTACACTGCATGTTTTTTATTTTGTAAATCGCTCAGTTGAAGAAAAATCTGTTCCCACAAGGGAGGAAATTATGTGTTATGTTTTTGGTGTCATGACCCAACCACCCGCACGCCGTCTGTTCCAGTCAGGACTGCGTCTACATGGACAGAGAACGTCTTTGCATTCAGTCTAACTCTCTCTCTCTGTCTCACTCTCTATACATATATATATATATATATGTATATATGCGCGATGGACTGGCGACCTGTCCAGGGTGTACCCTGCCTTTCGGCCAATGTCAGCTGGGATAGGCTCCAGCTCCACTGCGACCAAACAATAAAAAAAGTATTTTTTTTTTCACATATAGGTTAAACAAAATTTCAGCCTATATATGCTGATTTATTTATAAATAGGTATAAAATTGGTTAAGGTTAAATATATATATATATATATATATATATATAT
>JAPMOB010215856.1:24210-41109 GCA_029875015.1 Lepomis gibbosus | reverse complement strand
GACTTCAAATCTTCTGTTGCAAACTTATTCCACTGTGTAAGTGAATGAGCAACTTTTACATTTTTTTGCACACTCTAACTACATTTTTAAAATGTTTTTAAGTGTAATGCATTTATCAAAAACAAAGCCATTTTATTTTTGACCTCACAGCTGCTTGTCACAGTTCTTTTGGGGCTTGACCTCTGTGAAGCTGTTTGTAGAGCTATTGAAACAACTACTCACTCAGTCACTGTTTTGGAGGACTTCTCTCGTTTGAAGGCCAGCTGGTACTTGAGGCTCTCCACCTCCTTCTTCATCTGGGGCAGGTCCATCTCATCCATGGCTGCAGCTTGATGTAGGGCTTTTCTACCTGAACACAGCAAGACGGCCAGAGTTATATTTATACAGTACATAACACAGTTAAATATTAGGCAGACACACGCAATACACCTGTGCCCTGCAGCAAGAACACCAGGAAGTACGTATGATTTGTAACCGCTGCTAAGCGATTCCACCTACAGGAAGGGAGAATAGAGGCTGTTACAAACAAGTGCTGCCAAATCTGGCAGACCCTCTTAACACCACAGGATACATTCCGTTGTCTTCTGTTGTGTGCTTGGGGCTGCATGTTTCCACTTTAGGAAAGGTTCCACAGCTTTGATAAATATGCCAAATTCAATTACATTTGCAACCAACATGACAGCAGCACATCAATTTTATGCGAATGTTGGTTCATTTCTTTTATTTTGTCACCTGTAGTTTGATCATTTCATACCAAGATTCATGACTGGAGATAAGTTTATTTTCAGTACCTGAAAGGAGATTAAAGTATTAATCTTAGTTTATTCAAGACCTATACTTATTTATATTCTAGGTGTATACATGTATGTATGTATATATATATATATACAAATAACTCTAGTATATATTTTTTATTTTATATTTTATATGTTACCATATTTTGATTAATTATCTGTTAAGCTCTGTGTGTGTAGCATGAAAGGACTACACTACTTCTTTTCATTATACAACTTTGTGCTGTATAATGACAAATAAACTACCTTGTAAAGAATTTTTTTTGCTTCAGTGCCTTAAAAGAAGAAAAGGGACAGCATGTATTTGTACTTGGTGCGTCCTATTTCCTCCCATTTGCCCTCCATCCCCCCTCCCCCAACCTATTGCGTGTGCTTCTGAAATGTAGTGGTGTCCCAACACAAAACTTCACTCTGTGAGATGAGTGTTTAGGCGTCCCCCTCATCCCCACACCCCACTGCATCGTGGGCTATCTGAAGCAAAAAAAGAACACCAAAAGATAGTAATGCAGATTTGAGCTACATGTGATCCTCTATTACAGTGATTCCCAACCAGGGGTAGTAGTAGGGGGTACATGAAAAACTTGTGGCGTAACTCAACTAGCTGAAACACCAGAACACTACATGTGTGACTGAGAGTATATGAAAGCTAATTAGAAAGTGAGGAGAGGATTGTACCTTAAACAAGGGGCAAAGGTTTGGTGTATAGTGGGACAAATCTTACGGTACGGACAGCTGAACACCTAGGTTGGCATATGTAGCATGGGGATGAAGCAATAAAGAAAATTTAAAATTTCACCAAGATGCCACACCCAGGATTTGCACAAACAACCTTGATAATCCTATTTCAAGTGAAAATTTTTCAGAGGTTCCAATATGAGCACATACAGTGTGACACATTCTCACGTGTCGTGTGATGCAAAAGATCCTGTCTGTATGCTTTCCACATAGCAGGCCCTTGTCCTTTAATGGCCTTAGTGAGGTAAAGATAAAATACACTTGCAGCTATCATTTACAGTTGACAGGAAGGTTGTAACAGAGAGGGAGAGGATACGAGTTAGTATTCTATATATTTTTACCACACAGGTTCTGTTTATGACACCAGTACTTCTTGGACGTTCTTAAGATTGGATTTTCCAGGCAAATCCTAAATCCCTAAAACTGTATTATGTTGGGTGGGTGGCTCAGATTTTTGTATACATCAGTACTCCCTTGACAACCTGTAGAGATTAATGCATCAGTGACATCCACTTTAACAGGTCATATGCATTTCGCCTACACTGCAAGTTTAGTAGGACAAACCATAATTAGCAAGACCTATGGAGACTGAACTGTAGTGCATTTTAAAATGTCATAGGTTATTAGCTGTAATTGAAGTTGAAGATTGAGAATTGGATGAGAAAACTGTAGAGAGCTTGAAATTGTATCATGTATTATGTAATTTGTCATCACAATATATATTATTTAGCCACATATTTATGTTGATGAGAGAATAAACGCTGAGATATTTCTGAAGCAGCAGCTCATTGAAATGTTATATTTAAAATGTTACACCGTTATTATTTGTGGAAACTAAAATCATGATGTACAGTTATATGCTGTTTTCAGCCTTCTAGTACACTTCAGTGTTGGGCGAGAGGGAGAAAGACACATGTAACTAGGTCAAAGTCATTGCTAACTACACTTAACTGCAGTCCTGCACTTCTG
The DNA here is from genome assembly GCA_029875015.1 of Lepomis gibbosus. NCBI lineage: Eukaryota > Metazoa > Chordata > Actinopteri > Centrarchiformes > Centrarchidae > Lepomis > Lepomis gibbosus. The sequence continues at coordinate 38,611 of JAPMOB010215856.1, read as the reverse complement.
TATAAATGTACTGTGGCATTCAGGTTAGCCGTAAAGGAGCCACAGAGGATTTAGTCAAAAACTTTTTAGGATGTTAAATTACATTAAATAAATACTTCCACATTTTGGGAAATGCTTATTAACAGTTGTTTGAGTGTAAATAAGTCAGACAAGAAGATAGATATCACCGCTGTGTATGAGGAGCTAGAGTCCAGATCCGGTTAGCCTAACTTGATGGCAAACAGCTAGCATGGCTTTGTCCAAAGTGAAAAAATACACACGTTTGTGTAACCCAACACAAATGATGAAAAAAAACAATATGTAGTTTTATGGGCAGTTACTTGCTACAACTATAACACACAGCTTCCCAATGTCACCACACTGAGGTTTGTTTTTGTTTTGTTGTTAACTTTTTTAACTTTGGACCTTTATTTTGTCTTTATGCTAAGCTAAGCTAAACATGAATTTGTCTTGCATGGCCAGACCTATCTCCACACTTCTGGCTCAGGTCTGACTGAACCCATTACCATTCTGCTATAGGGGGAAAAAACAATCATCTAGACTCCCCTTTCAGCTCTAGTATACCAGTCGTTGCTGTTGTTTTTAGCTTAAAACACATCACTACCGCTTCACGAGCATGTGAATCTAACAGTGAGATTTACCTGGCGGTGACAGGCTTGATATGCTTTATGTGAACTATTCGGCAAGGGCTTGGATGTAGCAATCTTCTCATCTCACTCACAAAAATAATGTGAATAAAATGTTAAAATATTCCTTTAAAACACGGCAGTATATTTAGGACTTTACATAATCCATTGAGGCACACTCAGTTGTGAAGGGTCACAGTATATACCTCTGTCTCATTTGTAAAATTCAGTAAAATACAAATAATTCATGATTTTACTTGAATTTGTAACTCAGGATAATACCAAGAAAGCCAAACACCCCAGTGGTCAACTCCCCACAGCATTATTGTCTCTTCCACTGCGTCTTTTCCTTTGTCCATTCCTCTTTCCCTCCCTCTCTCTCTCTCACTGCCCACCCACGCTCTTTGTCCACCATACCCTCTCAACAACACTCTTCCCCTCTTCTGTTTGTACTTGTGTTTGTGTACCCTCGAGTGTGTGTGTGTGTCTGTGTGCGTGCTTGTGTGAGTCATTTGAGGATTCGGGTGAGCTGAGTGGTTGTCTAGTCTGCACATAGAATCGATCTCACTGAGGTGCTTCAACACAGAAAAAACAACGATATTTTTAAGGGATATTAAATAATACTTGAAATTATGCAATTGTCCTTGATGACAGTTTAGTGAGTGAGGGGGCATTTTGAGGCAGGAAATAGCAGCTCTGAATTCAACACCTACTTTACCACATGGTCAGGATGCTATTGAAGTACAGAGACCGTAACAATGCAGAAGACATTTGTTGTATTTTAATTTATATGGCTCTGAAACGCTCTACTTCTATTTTTAAAGTGAGGCAGTTGAGTTGGAATGGTGGTTGGACAAATGGGGAAATACAGTAAACATAAGAATCTAATAATAAAAAAACATGCATGCTTTCATTCTACATAATACATTTCCCTACAGACGTCACATAGTTATGTTCCCTACCAGAGAACACTGTGAATTCTGTCCGTTACATGAAAAGTTACACAGTGAAGTTATAAGACTACAGCTTAGTCTAGTTTAACATAAAGATTGGAAACTAGCTCTAATCAATCAACTGTCTGAACATCTAAAAGCCTTAGGCGTGCATTGCTAGCTGATTTCAACACCAAGCCGTTACTCCTTTATTTTTATGTGAATGTTTTTCACATAAACAATTAAGAGACAAGAAAAGGTCTTGGTTTATAAAAGATGAGAGTCATATGAGCATTTAGAAAGACAGAGATTTCTAATGACATAGTGTGGTGTGTGTATGTGTGTGTCCTTTCGAGAGTATGAGGGAAACGCCAGGCGCAATATTCCATGACAAATCGTGTCGTACAAACAGAGAGGCAGAGAGAGGCAGAGCAATGTCCTGGCTGAGATCAGGTTTCAGGGCATCCTCTAAGACAACAGGAGGACTGAATGCTTTCGTCTTTCTAACTCTATCACTCACCATTTCCTTCATCCCTGTTACCCCATCTCTCCTGCTTTCCCACTTTCACTTCTATTTGTCTACTCAATCTGTCTCTTTCCCCACCACCTTTCCTGTCTCCTTTTCTCGCTTCTTCTCTGTGTCTCTGTTTGTCTGCCGCCCTTTTCATTTTTCTTCTTATTCATCTCATTCTCGCCCTTTTTTCCACTCTCTCTGCCTCAGTCTCTGTAACTATCTTTTCTGATGCACCAAGTTTTGGGGTAGACTAGACTGAGATAACAATACAAAGGTGGTGGGTAATGGTACACCGCATACAGCTGCCAGAAAATACAAAATCAAACTCTCTGAATCGACCATATTGATTTAATATTACGTTACTGCAGCTTTCGCCTCAGTCTATTAGCAGGATATTATGTAAGTAGTCATGACATGCATATGCATATACAGACCTCTTTACAGAGTTCTCATTTTAAAACGAGTCAACTTCAAACATTAAAAAGTCAGCTGGAGGCAGCATTTTCATCCTACTCATGAAGCTAGCTTTGGCTAGCTACAGCGGATAATCTAGCGGTAGTTAGTTAGTTAATAGATATAACAAAACAACTATTGCCAGTTATTAATGAGAAGCCTGCTTTTGTCTACCTGTGTCTGACCTCCAGGACCAATTATTTTAATTTAGAAAATCTGCCACCATTGTACCATTGTACTGTGCATATAGTTACAAAATCATGGTGTCATGTCCAGGCTAGTAATATGAGGTTTACTTACATACATCAGACAAATCGCTATCTACAACTTTGGTTGGTAGCTTTTAGAAACTGCAATCTTCATGATTTTAACAAAATTAAACAATATTGATAATAGAACAGACAGCTTGACAGGTATAGCAAGAGTAACTGGGGCGGGTTTAGCAAACAATGACTGCCTGGCTTATGTTCACAGGCAACCATGAAGTTAAATTGAAGGTTGACATACAAAGCAAAAGACTTTGGCAGTAGAGACCGGATTCACATCCTGAGTACCGTGTGTGGTTAGATTTAGGGAACAAAAGCACTTGGGTTAAGGTTAGTGAAAGATGTGGTTTAAGTTAAAGTAAACACACCACGTCTTGTGCCCCTGGACGAAGTGAGCCTGAACTGAACCTAATCAAGTGCTCAACATAACTATACAACAGTTTTATCATGCTTTAGTTGCTTTGAGAGGACATTAAATAGGCAGAAGAAGGCTCAAAACATGCATGGTCCGAAGCTGGAAGTCTGAAGAACTTCTTTACTTGTGTGTATGCATCTTGGAGCACACAATCCATTTCTATAAAATTAGTGTTTTCCTGTAACTGTAAAATGTGTCTTCAACAAGGACCATAAAACATGAACATTTTTTGACATTATTAATTTCTATAAATAATGATATTTCTGTAATTTGTGATTAAACTACTGTAATTACAACGCTAGGCTATAAAGAACGCTTATGTAGGTAATGTTTGAATACATTAAATCAAAGCAACGTTTTTTTATCATGCTTTCCCTCCTTTTTCTCCTCTAACTCATCTATCTACCTGCCTGTATCCATTATATTCTCCCCATTCTCTTCTCTCTCCATCATTTACCTTTTCCATTGTCCTGTCTCCTTCTCAAATTACCATTAGCTCAATACCCACCCATGAACATATGCTTATCATCTGCATCTCAGCCACACACGCAGTTAATTAAAACCCGAGCAAACGTTAAGCCAACAATGTAAACATTTTATTTATAAAAACTGAAATCATGGGAAAAGTACTGTTGTCCTGTGAGGTTTAAATCAAAAAGATTAGTTGATGCAGGTTTCCCTCACTACAGTATTCTCACTTTCTTCCTTTCATTGCTTCCGATATCTGTTTTCTGTCTGTTTCCTTCTGTCTTCCACAGATGCCGCCTCAGTAAGAGCTCCCTGTCCATTTTCACAAATGTCCAACAGTTAATCCTTTACTCCACACATTAGAAATCTCTCTTCCCTGTTCTCTTTGTTGCCCAGCCAAGTTAGTCATATCCAATTATGCACTCATGTAGTTTATTAAGACACCAATATTTCGTTGACAGATTTATTGTGGTTCCTTTGATGAAATTACTATAAACCAATCTCATAAGCCCTCGTCTGCTTTCTGTCACATGGACATCATCGGCTTCCTCAAAGGTTCTCTCACTGTACTGAAGAGAATAAACATGTTAGAACTCTTCTTTCCACTGGTGTTCCCTCATCTGCCATCAGGAGAAACTAAAAGCTTTGCTTCTTGTTCACACAGGATGCAGTAAGAGGGTTTTATTGGCTGTAGCTTGCTGTTTTTCAACTCCCATGTTAATGTGTTTAACAGGGATACACAGTGGAGATGCACTGCAAGCGGTGTTAATAAAAATGTGTAGTGTAGCAATTGATTGGGTGTCTGCATATGCTGAATGAGCATATGACGCTGCCGAGCAGCAGCGTGTGGTGTCTGATTGAGGCTCGGGTGTGCATGCAGTGGTTACTGTGGCGGATATTGAGCTGCTAGTCTAAACTGGGACACTTTTGCCATTAAGGGGCGTCAGGTGTGCCTCAAGACTGTGCTCAGGTATAGAAGAGGAAGAAGAGCACGGTAATTACATTTGCTTTATTAAAAACTATTTTTCTAATGAAACGTGTTCTTCTTCTGCAGCTCCGGCGTGTTTTTATCACAGCTCATAAATAACTCACCAGGCTTGTTCAGTCATCGTGTGGCTCGACATGCAAAGTGCTGTTGTGTATTTCTGTGTGTGTGCTGCTTTTTTAAAAGTGTGTGGGTGTGTGATGGCGACTGTGGGGTGGTTGTTTTAGGGGAGGGTATGTAGGTTGCATGGTGATTTGGGTCAAAAGCATCCAGAGATTAACCTCTACCCCCTCTCTCCTCTGCTGTCTTCCCAGTCTCACACAGTCTATAGTGTCTGTTTGCATGTAAGTGGAGCAGGTGGCAGTTTGAGGTAAGCTGCTACCAGTGCTTAATGTGTTGAACCGCTCTGTCTGGCATCTATGATGATGAATGAGATAGCAACTAGAAGAGGAAACCAAAGGTGGAAGGGACATTTTAAAAATTGAGTGGTAAAGACAAAAAGAAGGAGAGATACAAGGCAAAGAGACAGATGAAGGGAAACAGAGTGAGAGACTATTCTTGCCTCTATAGCTACTGCATTGTAAATACAGACTAAAAATAGAAAGGAACAGGCAGAGCTCCTCTGACCAACTGAGTGTGGACACTAAGATAGAAAGAAGAGGCTCCTTGCCGTTAAACTGAGGGGGAGATGCTGCTGAGGATAATAAATGCCAGATGCTGACAGAATATGTTTGAGCTTTTACAACCAGCTGATCTGCTCTGCAAGTCAATGAGCTCTGAAGCGACTGGGACCAGTCCAGCTGATATCACACCAGCACAGCCCTGCCTACAGGGGGAAATGTTCAGTCGATCAGATCTGATCAATAGAGGCTAGAGCTGGACTGGGTGGAGTAAATGTTTTTGTGTTTGTCAGGACACGCTAAGGTCAGCTGTTATATATCTGCCTGACTGTTTCATTATTGTGAGGAGCCCAGTCGTCAGGGCCAGGGTGGGGCATGAGAGTCAGAAGGTAGTAGGCAGTAGGCTCGTTAGTATCATGGCTGGATTGCTGAATGGGCCGACCCTTCAGTGACATGTTGGAAAGTCAATCAAGTGAGCACAGAGATAGACAAAAAGACTACCAAGAGACGCAAAACGACACCAAAGAGACAAAAAACAGCCACAAAGAGACACAAAACAGCTATAAACAGATGCAAAACGACCACAAAGACACACAAGATGACCACACAGAGATGCAAAATGACCACAAAGACGCACAAAACAACTTCAAAGACACAAAAAAATTACAGAGACTCAAAAAAACATACAATGATGAGCAATACAATCTCAAAGACATGCAAAACAACTACAAAGAGACACAAAATGACAAAAAGACAAAACAACCACAAAGAGATGCAAAATGACCGGAAATGATGCACACATTTGGTGTCTTTTTTACTCTGGGTGTGTTGTTCCTCTGCAGGAGGGTTGGGGGGGCTTTTATGTGTGTCCAGGGGCGCCTTGTCGCATAATGTCCATGGCAATAGCCTATCTAGAGTTACAAATAGCAGCTATTTATTGATTTTTTTCATTTTGGAATATTAAAAGTTGTGTATTTGCCATGACTTAATTACACTGAATAAACACTGTAACTATTAATAACATTTTAAATGTGAGTCTTAACACATTTTTTTAATTTTAAAAATAAGGCAAGCATCTTCTATCTTTATAACAGGGTCAGGAGAGGCCAGAGGAAAAGGAGAGGGAAACAGAGAAAGAGAGAGCTGAAGGAGGAGGAGGAGGAAGTGCAGAGGGAAAATGTAAGTTTTATATAATATTCGTGGGTTCCATATGGCCTAGTATTGAGGGGTGTGTGTGTGTGTGTGCATGCGCGCGTGTGTGCGTGCGTGCGTGCGTATTGGCAGCACAAAGTGTGAAATTGTCCACCCTGATTGTTGCACTTTGTGAAATACACTACAAACTAAAAATGACTGATGACATACCTGCATGCACAGTCTCCATGATTATTTTTGCCTCTAGCTGGCTAAATCTAGGAATTCATTTTTGGGCTAATTTGATGCCCATCAAAATTATTTGTTGCTGCAGAAAGGCCTGGTTTAGATTAGGATATTACAGGAGACCCCACTGTCTTTGGCACAACAGTGAATGACTATAATTTTATAATGTGGCCACAGGAGAGTCGCATCTCTTACCTCACTGATGCGCCGGTGGAGGCTGTTGCTCTTTCCAAGTCTGACCGGTGCAGTTAAACTGGAGGGAATGCAGCGAAGAAAGCTGGACCGATACACGGATGGAGGATTTTATTTCCCAGCTATAAAACAAATAACAGCAGACTTAATGTCCGTAGACTTTGTTTATCACGGGGATGCGGTGAGCACTCTCAGTATCCACTGGAAAAGATAAAGGATAAAATCCGCAGTCTCCGGAGTAAAACAGACGATGACGACCAGTCTGAGGCTGTCTGGAGTGCTCGAGGAGTCTCTTCTGATCCGGTAGTCTGCCCGGCAGTCCCGATTTGTTTTTGCTGCAGAAGCTGCCCCGACAATGAGGAGGGGGGATAGGAAGCGGAGAAGTTAACGAGCTTGGCCGGTGCGCGCTCCGCCGTTCACTGCCCGCTACTCTGCTGGGATCCTCCTATATGAGCGTCCGTGCGTGTGTGCTCGCGCGCGTTAATGCGTATATGTGTGTTTGTGTGAGAGAGCGAGAGTGTTCCCTGAGGATGCGTTTAGAGAGTTGCCCAGGCGAGGCGGAGGAGGGGTGTGTGTGTGTGTGTGGAGGGGGGGGGGGTTAAGTAGGTACCACAGTCAAGGTAGGAAGGACTGCAAACTGTCACTCTCTCCGTGTGCATGTATGTGTGCTTTTTTGCCCCCATTGCCAGACTCTGGATTTCTGCCCTAATATGGCCACTTATAGCTCCATCTGCAAAAGGCATCTAGGTTCTCACTGAGAGGGGGGAAAGCATATTTGGGTTTGTTTAATTTTATATATGAGAAATACTGCATTTGAGCTGAGAGACCACAGAAGAAGAGTCACATCTTTTTTGATTCTATGTAGGCTGATGTTATGTCTACAGTTAAATTGCTTATTGCTGTGTGTGTGTGTGTGTGTGTGTGTGTGTGTGTATTACATTAATAGAATTTCATATGTTTTACTCTCCCACTCTGCGTGGTGTATAATCACTTACAATTTCAATAGAAATCTGAATAAATGCACATGCACAATTCATCAGCCCAGCAGCACACAGCTCAGGTGTCCTATTGAGAGGGAAAATGCTTGATTCAACATCAACACCCATGAAAGAATGGATGATAGATGTAGTTTATTGGATTTTACATGTTAATAGAGAACTCAGTGGAAATCCAAATTTAACCAGAAACCGGGGGGAAAAATGAATTTTCTATGGAGAAGGTAAATGTGCTTGCTGCTGAAAATTCATGGATGAAACATTTGCAAAAGTTAAAGTTGTAGTTGAAGTGGCAGACCAAATACAAACATGGACAGTAGCTTTGGAGTGTCAGTTTGAGTGTAATCATAGTGGAGTTGGTATCAGTTGAAGTGAAAGTGCTGAAAAGAATTGTGTTGGGCACTGAAAGGAGTGGAAATGTCGGTCAAAGCGTTGGGGACAGATATTATTGTCCTTTAAGTGTCCTGTAAAGTGTATAAACTGAGAGACATGTGAGTTGAAGTGTCTGTTGAAGCATAAGCACTTACAGCAGTTACAATTTCCATCAGCAGCAGTTTGTACTGTATGTGATGATGAACCAAAAAAAACTGCCCAAGAGCATGGGGAGTGACAGCTCCATGGTGAAAGGTGCCGCCAACATAAACTCAAACATAAACCCCAGGGGAGGAAAAGACATTTTAGAACTGCTTTTGGTAAAATGCTAAATTTATTTTAATAGAGAATGGGAAAGGGAACTGAATTGATTAATATATATTTATCATGTTTTTGGACTTTGCATTCAGAGCAGGACAGCAGTTCTTCCTGGTATATCATCAGTGCTGATATCCACTCCTGACTATCAGCACACTGTTCTTCAGATAGGAGTCGGGCCCAGACAGCTCTCCTGAGCAGGGCTCCATCCCTACTGTGATAATATCACACTAAATGACTTCCAGCCCAGTGTTGCGCCTAAACTGGCCATCCCAAAATCTGGTCTGTGCTGAATCAGCAGATGTGAGTAAGTTGGCACCGTCTGTCTGGAGATGTCTTGTAATGTGAGACAGAACTCTGGACTTTTTCTTTAAAGTCTCTAAAGGAACAACGACTTTTCGCGATGACATGTTTTAAAGGAATACGTGGATATTTTAGGAAGTAGTTTTTACACTTTCGTGCCAAGAGGACTTATACCACTCGCATGTCTTTACGATTAATATAACAAAAAGACTGGCAACAGGACAAAATAGCTAGCCTAGATGTGTTCAAAGGTGACAGAATCCATACATGCACCTTAACACTATAGCGGCACACCACCTACCTCTACCTGTGAGTGACATAGGCCTACTTTGCTGAACTGCTGCAGATTGAACGTGTGTGGTGTGCAGACAGACAGCGTTGCTGCTGCAGCACTCCTGTACTTCCAGCCCTATTTTTCTGCAACACATTAAAAGCCTTGTTAACAAATGAATGGATTCTCTCCACAGAAACACTAGAGGGCGAATGGACACAGCTTGGTTAAATGTTTTTATTTTATGTCTACGACATATTCTACAGATATGGACATTGAAAATGTAGTGATAGCTGTAATGTTGCTGGTATGAGATCCATATAAAGATGAAGAGATCATTTTCACTGTCTATTTTTGCTGAGAACTATGTAGAAAAAATAGACAAGAGACCAACTCATTAGATGATCGCTGTAGCCATGCATAGCTCACACGGTGTGGCTGCTCTAAGCTTATTTTAGTGGGTAGGTTTCGGCGAATTAAAGCCAATCAAACTCTGACTCTTTCTGTAATGTAACCTACTCTACTGTTATGTCCATATCACTTTGCTGGTATTGAAGGTCTTCTTTCCATAATGACAGTTGGGCTCTACAGTTGGAGCTGTAAAACAGCAAATGCTTCTGTAGTTCCAACATCTCCAACAGAGTGATACGTCTTCTCTCTAGCCAATTGTGTCATGTCGCGCTAAATGTTAAATATCATATCACCAATTTAAGCTGATCAACATTATAGATTTGAATCAAGACCCTAAGTATTTGGATCGTGAATAATCGGGTTGCCCAAAATGTTGCTCCCAAAACAAATGCTTTAAATATCTTGTACGCATTCTGGACACACACACACACACACACACACACACACACACACACACACACACACACAGGCATGGTTTAAGTGTACCATAACTTATCTCTAAGGAACACTCTCTGCAGTAAATTGGTTTAGTTGATCCCATCACAAGTAGACAGCTCAGCACATATAACAATTGGAGTCCAGGTTCTGGACAGTTTGGTATGCCTTGTCAATGTTATAGTGCACATAAGCACAGAAAGACTTAAGAACTCCACCTTTTTCCAAATAGCAAAATGTAAGTCCAATATCCACTCTCCTTTTAGCTCCATTTTTTGTCTCCACCAGTTCCTGAGAGAAATATTTGGCTCTTTAGCCACCAAATGCAGCCAGTTGCTAACCTTGTCAGTCTGCTGGTTGGTTCTGGGCGGGTAGTGCACAATCCATTTTTTCACTTAAAACTGCTGCCTGCTGCAGCCAGAAATGATACTATCAAAGGGATGGGATTGAACAAAAACAATAAACCAATCAGAAAGCCAAAACAACAAGCTGAAAGACATTACAAAAGTCCATAGAGGAGACAGGAGGAACTGCAGTAGGATGATCATTTGTTTCAGCTTCATCACTGCTAGTGACCCCTTTCACCTGCAAGTAGTCATGTGATTCATTGTTAATCTAAAAATATTGATTGCGGCTGCTTTTAAAACAAAGTTGATTTCTTTTTGTCTGTTAAATATTGGTCATGGTTTTAAGTTTAAATGTAACTCAAAACATTTATTGGTAGCCATCACTGTAAGCTCTAGCCAAACATGTATTGACCAAGACTACTGTTTATACAAAGTGGTGACCTAGTTCACTCATATGCAGTGCTTTTGTGTCTGTATGACAGGAGAGAGCCTGGTAACCACCCAGTCACTGTCACTGCTGCTGCACCATCCTCAAAATCACACCCAGCAATTGTTGTCCCAATACACTGATCTTGTTTTAGTCCATCGATGCCTTACCTTGGTAGGGAATTAAGGAGTAGCCTACCACCCCATTCACAATGCTAATGTTTAAATTTAATAGAGGGTCAGGAGCTTGCAACTCCAATGGCAACAGTTACATTGCATTTCAGCTCAAAGACGTGGGCTCAGACTGCTGTATCTAAAGCTATTCATTGTGCTAAAGCTGACCTTTAACTATACAGCAGTCGAAACAGCAAATCCCCAAATTACATAAATATTAACTGTGCCATACACAGTTTAAAGCATTTTTAAACCAGAACACAAGTTCCCATGTAAATATTAATTTATGTATATATGTATACAGTAAATCCAGGATGGTGCTGCAAAAACAGAACTGAGAGATGACTAGAGGAGAAAACCCTGGAACAGAATAGTACACTTTACAGGCTCCATTAAGAGCTGTAACCATCTCAGGGAGAAGTGATACCAGTATGCTGGCCAGATGAAATTAGTCCTCTTCACCTCTCAGGGTCATGGTCTGCCACTTTTGACATCCCCCTAGAAAAAAATCCATTTCCATTCAATGGTGGAAGATTTCCTGTACCTGCCGTCACTTTGCTGCTGGAGCCAGAGTGCACACTGCGAGCACAGGCGGTCAACCACTTTCACAGAAGGTGTGAAATGGCCAGGAAATTGGCTGTCTCATTGTTCTAGAAAAACCCTGAAGAGTTTTTTTTCTTCCCCTTGACACTATTGATTCCCAAGAGCAAAAGGCAAAAGGTCAGTTTAAGAACTGTGCTGCTCAGCTTCACCTGTACTTTCATGCCATGTCAGCAGAATGGAAAAAGCAAGATTTACTGATGTTAAAACTTGGACACATTCACATATTGGTGAATTACAGAAGTTCAGAAAGTAACTGGTTGCTAATTAGCTGGGGGATTGCCACTAAAAGCGTCAAGATTTACGTTACACATAGTCATTTGACACTATAAGACCGTAGTGGAGATTTGAGATAAATGCTAACATCAGCATGCTAACATGCTCATAGTGGCAACACTAGCATGTACAAAAGATGTGTAGAACATGTGTTTACCATGCTCACTATCTTAGTTCAGTGTTTTATCATGCGCATATTTGCTAATTAGCACTAAACAAATACAGCTGAGCTGTTAGTTTTACAGGTATTTGATAGCACTGTGGCCTCACAACAAGAAGGTTGCGGGTTCAAATCCCGGTCGTCCCAGCCTTTCTGTGTGGAGTTTGCATTTTCTCGCTGTGTCTGCGTGGGTTTCCTCCAGGTGCTCCAGTTTCCCCCACCATCAAAAACATGCTAGTTCTTCAGTCAGTGCAATTGACCAGGCACTGATAAAAAACCTGGAGTTGGTCCGTGCGCTGCCCGGCGGCTGCCTACTGCTCCCTTGAGGGATGGGTTAAAGTGCAGAGAACAAATTTCGCAACATGTATGTGTATGTGACAATAAAAGTATCTTCTTCTTCTAAAAAAGAATTGGACATACATCAATTATGACCTGATCAAAGGAGATCAAAGTCATGACGGTGAACCCGCAATCCATCCAATAGTTGTTGAGATATTTTGGTGTGGACCTAAGTGGTGGACCGACTGAACAACGGACATTGCCATCCCTAGAGCCACGTAGCTAGCATGGGCAAAAATATTGATTAGCACAGATTAGTCTGCACTGGCTACCTCTTGGATGTTGTTCTTGATTCATTCACACTTCATCCATCCATCCATCGTCAACCACTTATCCTGCATACAGGGTCGCGGGGGGCTGGAGCCAATCCCAGCTGATATAGGCGGGGTACACCCTGGACAGGTCGCCAGTCCTCATTCACTTAAAACAACCGTTCTTCTGTTTCTTGTTTCATGTATATTTTCGGTATATTGGGTATTTGTATTTGGAGATAGCAATAAAAGGTTTTGTCTAAACTTATTTTCTAAAGTCAAAGTTAACATAACATAACGTTGCTCTTATTTGGTGGATGCAAATTAATATGGCGGTTCCTGCACTGTGAACATAGAATGAGTGGAGCAAGTGTACAGGTGCTAAATACTTCTGTAAGTGGATCTTAGCCCTGACAAGAAACCTTTTTATGGCAGACATTTTGACGGGACATCACAGGAAAAGCACAGGTAAAACTGTTAATATTAATGACGGCTCTGCTCCATTTGAGGCAGCCTCTGTAACAACCAGGCCTCCCAGCAGTTTCTCTTATCACAGAGAAGGCTCTGGAAACACCTCTTGGGTTTAGACTTTTGATGAGCTGTCTGTAATCCAGGATGTCTCCACACTTTCACCCGTTCCCATTAATCTTATGACATATTTGATGAACGGTCACAGCTTGTAAAGAGGGTCTGGATTAGATTAGATTACAGCTCTTTGTGTAAATGTGCATGCTGTGGTGATATTGCACACTATATCCTCCTGTATATGTGTGTGTGTGTGTGTGTGGTGTGTGTTTTAGGATTTGATGTCCTCCAACAGATTACTGATGCTCCATTAGAGGAAGTCTGCTGGTTTAATAAGACCAGTTCACCAAACACACTGGTGATCAGAGCCTTTTAAACACTGTAACACCAAACACACAGAAACACATGATGATTAAAATAATGGATAGAATATAGTCCTCTAATGACAAGGAGTGTAGACCAGGAAGGTTGTCTGAGAGGAAACATTAACAGTAATTTAATGGTATGAGTATACGATTTTATTGCTGTCATTTTGACACGTTTTATGTTTTGAGTTAAATGTGCAAAACAACAAATAATAGCCTACTTTGAAGAGTTAATGTCTCTGCTCGCGTGCAGAGAGGTGAAGCATATATAAAACTGGAAAATACACACACACACACACAGACACACACAGGGCAGCCATGGTGATGTGAGCACCAGCAGCACTTAGAGCCAGGGTCTTACTCAGCACTGATTATTAATTCATGACGCACATCTCAGATGGAATCTCAGATCAGAAACTTCAGCCTTACATTACTACGGGGGGGGGGACTAAAAGAATTGCATAAATTAACAAATAGACAGGGAATAACATATGGGATAGGGTGGCAGAGAAGAGAGCAGACAAGAGAGAAGACCAGTGAACGAGTGCCCGTGTGTTTCTAAAAACATCCACTCTTCCACATCATGTCCCGTAAAGGGAATATTCCATTCCAGCTTTAAGCCTTTCTCATATTTCCTCTGCACTCAAACTTTGAACTCCCCCGACATCCGCACACACCTGGCACTTACAAACACACACACACACACACACACACTTAAAAAAGTTTTCATCTAAAAGCAACAACAAATAATGGCCTACAAAGCTGGACAGAGGTTATATTTTTGCCCCATCTGTTTGTTTCTTTGTTGCATATTTCACATCACTATGAATAGAGTGAACAATCAATTGACTTAAATGACAGTTTCACAGGAAACCCAACTGTTAATTTGTTTATAATATAAAAATGGATCCTTTATGAAAATAGGTTAAATCCTACTCTCTCTTTTCCTTCTCCCAATCCTCTGTCCCTCTCTCCCTCCTGATGT
>JAPMOB010215856.1:0-12285 GCA_029875015.1 Lepomis gibbosus | reverse complement strand
CCCTTTTACTTACTTCTAAAGAGATTCTGATAACTTCCGCCCACAACCTTGTTATCTGTTGAAAATTTGGAATTCTGGGTACATTTTAGTGCGAATAGTGCTTTAGTGCTAATACTTGAGTTACTTGAGTGTTAGAAGACACTTTAAGAGGACGTTGAAGTGAAAAAAACTTTAAATAGCTCCACCTAAAGAGGCAAACAAACAGTTTTCACAGATTTTTTTAAGCCTTTAACAAATATGTTAATCCCCATCCTCTTCCCGTCAGGTATGGGACACCTGCACCACCTACAAGTGTCAGAAAACCCTCGAGGGTCATGATGGCATCGTACTGGCGCTGTGTATCCAGGGGTAATAAAATGCACACATGCACATGCTGTGATCGTAAGATGCTTGTCAGCTGGGAATGACCAGTCCTCCCCCATCAAAGCGTTACTCAGTGAAATCTTTTTTTGTCTCCATAGCAACAGGCTATACAGTGGTTCTGCAGACTGCACCATCATCGTAAGTAACATTCAACTTCCTGCTTCCTCTTTGTAAGAGGAAACTTGCACAGTTTGATGTTTGTAGTTTGCATATGCTATAGAAGTTACGTTTATGTCTTTCTGTTGTGTGTGTGTGTGTGTGTGTGTGTTGCATAGGTGTGGGACATCCAGACCCTGCAGAAAGTCAATACTATCCGTGCTCATGACAACCCCGTATGTACACTGGTCTCCTCCCACAACATGTTGTTCAGCGGCTCCCTCAAGGCCATTAAGGTACAGTTACAAACATGATGTGTCATCCAGAGTACTTTTTGTCGCATCATTTAAAAAACTTTCTGCAGAGGCGTCAGTTTATTTTCCAGTCATTATTTTCCAAGTCAGGTTAAGGTTTATTTAAAGTGTCTCATCATACTTTACAACAATGGAAAAAATACAATTAGAAGGCAGAACAGCTGATAGATCATTAAAAAAAAACAATGGCAATGAAACCAAAAAAGTGTATTTTCTATTTTTTTTCAACTAGTATTCAACCTCCAAAGCCACTCCTCCAATACAGTTGTGCAATAAGTGCATGAGAACAGTACGTGCAGCTAGACCAGCACGTATGCATGTGCTTATTACAGTCCTGTGACAGCCACAGATACTGGATTTTTTTTTTGCCATTTTTGTGTCAGACCATGTGATTCATTGATTGCATTTGGGATGTAAAGAGAATTTCAACAAATATAACAAAAAATGCTCCTGAAATAAATTGCCTACCCTAGCTTTAAATAAATATGTTTGTGTCGCCCAACAATGAGCATGAAAACTGATGGATCAACGGGGTTAATTTTGGCATGTATAACCACATAATTAAGAATTATATCATCTTATTGTAACACATATGTACAGAAGAGAAAAGGACCTAGGATGGAGCCTTGAGGTAAATGTGGAAGAGTCAGACAGGTTATTATTATGAAGGGCACGATGAGCTCTGTGTGAAATAAATGAAACCAAACCAAAGCACTGAGATCAAGCAGTAAAACTATAGAGGACTGGTCAGTAGCCACCAAAATATAATTTCTCAGATTGGTTATTACTGTAATAATAATAGTGATTTATTTCTTTAGAAGAGCTTGAAAAGTTGCTGCCTGACTTCATGGCTGAGATGTGTAGTAAAGAAGAGTGTTAAACTGTAGGAGGAGAAGAGGCAGACAGTAAGGAGCAACGGCTGTAGCCTTGTCTTTGTTACCATGGTTACAAGCCAGTGAGAGAAGGGAAGGGGGTGATTGTGGTGCTGTGTGTGTGTTTGTACGTGTGTGATGTCAGTCCCTTTACACAGGGACTTTCCTTTCTTACCCAACTCCACTCGGCCTCCTCCCCCTCCCATCACCAGCTTCTCCCTGTTTCAGCTCAGTGACATCATGCACTTCACTGTTTCACCCCAGTGTATTCGCCCCAACTCGGTTCAATGTACAGCATGTGTCTATGGGTGTGTCGCATTGATCATTTAAAAAGGCATTCAAACCACATTGTTATTACTCAAGTAATAAAAGTAACACACTAAGTTCTACAGAAAATGTTTTGTGATAGAAACTTTATGTGAAAGAAGTAGTGCCAATATTGTTGGTTTTTGTTTGTAGCTGCTGTTTCTTTTTACTTGCTTGACTCAAAAATCTATTGATCGGCTTCAGGCTGTACAGAACTCAGCTGCCAGGCTTTTAACCAGAACAAAAAAACAGGATCACATCACCTCTGTTTTGGCTTCTTTACACTGGCAAATTTTATTGATTACTTTTAAAGCTCTTCTTGGCCTCTCTCCCTTTTATATCGCTGAGTCTCAACTGAATTCAGAACTCTTTTAAAACAAACTTTTGTAGGAAAGCCTTTTCTTATTTTAGTTGATTTTATTTTATTTTTCATCTTTTCTTTTAGCTGTATTTTAATTAAGTGTTTTCTTGCTTTTATCATGTTTTATTATCTTTGTACTTCTGAAAGCACTTTGTAACATAGTTTTTAATAGTGCTCTTTAAATAAAGATTATTATTATATTATTCTTAAACAGTTTTCATCAAATCTAGTCTCTTGTCCAGATAGAAGTCATTCAGTTTTCATCATATCCATAAACCTTTTGTGTGTATGTGTTTAGGTGTGGGACATTGTGGGTACGGAGCTGAAGCTGAAGAAGGAGCTGACCGGTTTGAATCACTGGGTTAGAGCACTGGTGGCCTCCCAGAACCACCTGTACAGTGGCTCTTATCAGACCATCAAGGTAGGTGGAGGGGTGGGGAGATATTAGTATTGTACATACTGTTACACCATCTCACACGCTACGCCCACACATGCTCACTGATGCTCCCTCCCTTAAGGGTTCGGGTTACAATTTTGGATTTATTCATGCACTTTAAAAAGATTATTAGAAGTTTCTTTTCATATTTTTTTATTTCCAACATTATATGTTTATATTTATTTCATAATAGGCTGTATATTAACTTAGTGGGAGAAAACTGTAAAATCAGACATTTAGCACCCATAGCTAAAATAGCATGATCCTCTTTTCATAACGCCACTGTGAAGATTTAACCACAAGATTGGCTGTCAAATCAGGCTCTTCCTCGCCAACATATTAGTATATCGGAGTTTAATCTAATGTTAGCGACTCTGCCCTGTACGTTATTTGGTTTGGTCTTAAGTTTACATTCCAGCAACTACAAACTTGTTAGTCATCCTCAAATCCTTTTCTAAAATTTTATCATTAACGGTTAAATGTAACTATTGTTGCTAGCCTAAATATAATATAATAATAGCCTATTGTTCTATAGCAAACTTTCAAACCATCCAAGGGTTATGATGAATAACATTTTTATTCAAAATGCTGGACTATAATACAAGGACTACCTAGTTATACCCTGCAATACAAGAACAGCTGTTTCCTTCTTTCTTTTTCCTTTATGTGGATCATCAGCTGGTGAGGATGTTTACCTGGGACATGTAGCTTCAGCCTCCATCTTTTAGCCAGTATCATGCATGTATTTGTATGTATGCAATTCATAAAACAGATATACTTCACACTACGTTGTGCAAGCAGAGAATAACTGCGGCTGTTGGGACCTGAGTTTTTCTACTCAGACGCTGTTAAGTTTTAGTTTTGTCATGAGGTGCAGCAGAATGAAGATTCGAAAGTGTTGTTGTTTGGCGCGGGCTGCAGCTTCGTTTGCCAGTGACAGATTTGAGTGGGATTTGGAAGGTGGCTGGTTTTAATTTTGGAGTCTATGCATAAAAATAAAAAGCTGGAGGAAGGAAGAAAGACTTCAAACTGGGCCCATGGTTATGTAGAGTTGCCCAAGTGACCGAAAATAAAGCTCCACATGGTTTATGGGAATCATCAGCACAGTTAGAGCACTTCTTCTTTGACGAGTCTTCTTGGTTAATATACATTTAAATGCGTGTGTCAAGGGCTTCATGCATTGTAGCTATTGTTATAGCTGTCATGTGCATCAGCGTCCCCTCAATGTTGTGACCCTTAGAACAATCTGGATGTTAATTAGTTGGAGTACAGAGACCTTGTTGCTGTAATTGTGGAGGTGTGTGTGTCTGTGTGTAGTGAAAGCTGTTTGGACATATTGTGGTCAGTAATTGGGTTCTTTCCTCTCTATGTAGGACTTTGTGTTTCTGTCCGACTGTCATTTTCATTCATTGCCTCACTGGTGTGTGTCCTGCTGTCTTGCTAGAGCTGGTCCCGCTGCAGAGAGATAAAGAGAAGGACAGAAAAGAAGGCAGAGGGAGACGGACTGGTTGTGGGAATGAGGGACGTCTGTGGAAGAATGGGGGAAGAGAGATGAAAGGAAGTAGACGGGGCTCCATTTTATGGAGCTTATAAGCAGAGCAGTTAGTCTCTAGCCAGTACTTAGCTGCAGGAGTCGTTTAGAAAATGTTTTGCTGCAGTAGTTGCCTGACAAATGTTGGCAATATTCAGTGAAAAATATCCCTTTGAACATTTTGTCAATTAAATAACTTTGACACAGAGAAACTACAAAGTTCCTAGAGGAGTGTTTAACCATAAAACTCTTTTTGCACTGATTTATTTTTTAAATGCAAGAAATTCACTTCTTTTAGTTTGTGTATTTACTGTTTAGTGGGCTATAATACTTTTTCCTGAATGGATTATGTTTAAAAAAAGTTTACAGATTACAGTCTCAACAACTTAACATGTAAACAATTGCACATCAGTAAATCTTCGCTGCTAGAACATGCATCCTTTTTAGCCATCTGTAAGCTGCCACCCCTTAACTCTTCTGCTCAGTGCCAGTAGCATAAGCTAAACCTCGTCATGTATAAATGTGACGCTTGGCTGTGTGTGTGAGAGAGAGAAAGAGATAATTTATCAAAGATTATCATCTCTCTGTCTCTTCACTGCATTTCATGGCCTGCTTTCACTGCTGCATTGTTATTGGCCAGCTAGACTAGGCTGTTAAAACTAGTGATGGCACCACTGTGTGTTGCCATGGAGATGAAAATGGGAAACTCGCAACTTGTTGAGCAACTCACTTTTTCCACTGCTGATACCGTGTGTGTGTGTGTGTGTGTGTGTGTGTGTGTGTGTTTTATCTTTCCTCTCCCAAGACACTCACTCGTCCTCTTCACCATCATCCTCCTTCTTATTTAAAGTGTCTTTTTTTGTCTGTCTGTCAGATTTGGGACATCCGCTCTCTGGAGTGTGTCCACGTCCTGCAGACCAGCGGGGGCAGCGTCTACTCCATCGCCGTCACCAACCACCACATCGTCTGTGGCACCTATGAAAACCTCATCCATGTAAGGGAAACACTAACACACTCAGGACTGAGTACACTTTTGTGGTTTTTACTTTTGGTTTTACTGCTTTTGTTTGTGCCTCATGAGCACTA
This sequence comes from Lepomis gibbosus, assembly GCA_029875015.1. NCBI lineage: Eukaryota > Metazoa > Chordata > Actinopteri > Centrarchiformes > Centrarchidae > Lepomis > Lepomis gibbosus. Next base: position 6,920 of record JAPMOB010215856.1, on the reverse strand, counting down.
GAATGTGTCTCGCCCTCTCTCGTAAGGCATGAGGTCGTCTCTTGGCTTTATATATACTTTTCATTTTCTTTTATTCAGATTATATTCCCACTATAAAGACAGATCTAAATGCACTCAAGACACGTTAACACTGGACTAAGATCCTTCTTGGACCAGAACGTACTCCAGACCACAATTAAGCAGCCGCTTCCTTCAGATGTCTTCCAAGCCACAGTGCTTTCTTGGACACAGACAGACTTCTGTGACGCTGGTGTTTAAATGACGATGACTGTGAGGATGACGGGGTTTGTGTGTTCTCTCTAGGTGTGGGACATTGAGTCTAAAGAGCAGGTGCGGACCTTGACAGGACATGTGGGAACAGTTTACGCTCTTGCTGTCATCTCCACCCCTGACCAGACCAAAGTGTTCAGCGCCTCCTACGACCGCTCACTCAGGGTGAGGACGGACAGTGTGTCCAGTTTTTGTGTGTGTGTGTGTGTGTGTCCCGTGTAATAGTCAAAAGATGAATACACATAAGTCATACAAGATGATGTTTTATGTGTTATAATAAGCGTTTAAAGAGGACTGATTCAAGGACGTGGTGATATTTAAATGAGACGGTGGCGCTAGCTAGCTTGGTTAGCTAGGTGCTTCTATAATTCACATTAACTGTTATTGTAAGCGGGATACTGATTGTGGCAAGCTAAAAACAGGCTTAAAGCAAAACATACTTAATGGAAAAATGAACAGCCGACTCCTAAAAAGCTTTTTCAAGTGTTAACGTCGGAGCTAACTACAGTCTTTCATAATTTAGCCCAGTGCCTGTTTAATATCGGGTTTTGGTACCCATCCCTAGTTGATATCATGGGAGATTTGGATTTCAATGAGCAAAGTCTTTAGTTTTAAGTTTATGTGCTTGTAATGAAACCTAGTTTGTGTATGTGCTATGTAGGTGTGGAGCATGGACAACATGATCTGTACCCAGACCCTGCTGAGACACCAGGGCAGTGTAACAGCTCTTGCCGTCTCCAGAGGCCGGCTCTTCTCTGGAGCAGTCGACAGCACCGTTAAGGTACAACATATCACCCATCTATCAGCTGCTCCACCTGCTGTCTGTCTGTCCCTCTATTCTGTCCCTCACGTCATCCAGTGAAGCTGCTGTATGTTCACGCTGCAGGCTCACTAACATTCATTACTACAAAGTTTTCTCATTTATCCGTCCAGCATCCTTTAGCTCGTCCACCCATTCTATACGCATTGTGTGTAAGACGTCTGTGCATCCGTACTACAGTTCCATTTTTTTATTTCTTTAACCTTTGTTGTTTTTCAAAGGGATCATCAAATAGAACCTTATAGAAGCTGTAGAGCAGCATCATGTCAGAATAAAAGCACTTTGAAATAATTCTTTATAGCTCTTCTGACTATATCACATCACGTATCCTTCTTCATCTTTCCTTCACATCCTAACCTGCGTTATGTTGCATATTTACAGTATGCCTTCTGAAGAAATGTCTCTCTCTCTTTCAGGTGTGGACATGCTAAACAACCCGTTTGCTCTGCAGGAGTCAAGAGAACTTCACCTCTCTTTGTGTGTCAGAGAGATGCTATGAACGGTAACTTTTCCACGTGACGTCCTCCTCCTCCTATGATTGTGATTTAACGGCCTCAGACCGATAATAACCACCACCTCACAATCGAGCTGCATCGGAAAACTATTTTACTTACTGTTGCTTTTAAAACTTCAAACAAACACTCCGACGCCTGGACCCGGGCGGCATGGTCGAGGGTCAACTCGGGGTCACGCTCCTTAGTGACCTCATCACCAGTGCATTATGGGGCAAAATAAGACAAGCTTGCCTTACAGCTGCGCCAAAACGGACTGGTCGCTGCACCCCTGTAATCACTCTAGATGGGTCCTGCCTGCTTCCTGTGGACACACCTGCCATTTAAGAGCTGTACTGATGATGCATAATGCATACTGTTCAAATAAGTCTAAAGGCTGGTTTTACAGATATAGTGAGACCACGCTCTCTCCAAATGGATGTTACGTTATCTCAGAATGCACCAGAACAAAGACAAGAAACTGTATTTGGGGCCGTCGTTTTATGCAAATGAAGTATCAGCACTTTTACGTTAGATTTCCCCCCTAACTAGAAATTCTCTTTCCATGTATTTTTATTTGACATGTTTATCAAAGTCACTTTATTTGTACAGCCAATTTTAAAAAAACAAACAGGAGTAGACCTTAAGTGCTTTCCAAGTACGCAGTGTGCACAGATAAAAGTGTACATGAATAAAGAGAGAAATATAAAAAAAAATACACAATATAAACAACACTAGTACACAAATACACATAAATAAAAGGAAAATAGGGTACTCTCAAAATGAAATAAATAAGAACGTCAGATTGAAATTCCGTGAAAGAACGATTAAAGTAAACCACATCTTAGCAAGCGACCTACTGTTAAGGTGGACAGTCAAGGCCACAAAGGGAACCCAACAACTGAATTCCAACTTCATATCTTGTGATCGGACTCTGAACTTCAGCTTAAAGACTGCGTCCTGAAAAACACTGGCTAAACATCTTTGCCTGTTGCCTGTTTAGTTTGGTTCATTTAGGCCGATGTAAAGAGCTCTCAACTCCTGAGACGTCTGATAAGGAGGAGTCCAAACCCACACTGGTGTGGTTTGTTTGTCGTGTGAAAGCTAAGCAGAATGTAGATGTATATTAATTGCAGCAAGAATTCAAAAGTTAAATTACTATTAAATTTGTCTTCTGAAACTAATCTCATATAAGCGATCTGTACAAATAGTTTGGTAACCTTTAGAGCTAGCCGGTATATCGCGTATGCGGGACACTGTGGGATTTTACCTTCAACATCAGAAAGTGAGTTCAAACAGAGGTCCGTTGTGTATTTTGACAGTTCCTCATCAAGAAGTGAGTGAACTGTAATTATCACACTGTAACCAGCGTCTCCTTAATATTACAGTTAAAGATTCCTCTTTTGCATCCTGTTTCTATTTGGTTGTTCTCAATTACTGATTAAAATCTCAATTAATAACACCAGATGACCTACATGACCAAATGAACCGAACTTTAGGTGTGAAAAATAAAGTATCCCTGCACTGTCAGACCAGTTATTGATAATAACATTGGCTGACTAGCATTCAAAATAGACTGAATACATTTCCATCTTTTAGCAGACAATGTCACGAGGAAGAGCGTTCTTCTCTTAACACTGCATTTCAGTTCTAGACTGAAAAAAGTGCACACGTCGACATGGACGCAGTTGCAGCAACACATTTCCTCCCTCCTTGTTCATTCCGGTTGTCACCTGGTTGAAACCAGCCTTTATAGAACACCTTTTATTAAGTGAAGACTTTTAAGAGAATGACATCTATAGATTTACTGAGTTTTCTATTAGTGCCATGATAGAGCTGTATTCAGAGCCACTCAACGGTTGTACAGTTGTGTAAAATAACAGATAGTGCCGAGCCTGGATGCGGACGTGCCCATGAGAATGACTCACACTGGCCTACACAACAGAGAGGGACAGGGAGAGAGGAAGAGTGAGTCTGTGTGTGTGTCTGTTATTGTGTATATGTGAGTGTGTTTCAATGAGTGCCATATGTGTGGATGAAAAGTACGGAAAGATTGTAATGATGTGTCTTTTTCTCCCCTCTTTCTGCCTCTCCCACACTCTGACTTCTAACCACAACTGGTTAGAATGAACATAACCAGAGATTAACAGTAATTGTTGTTTTATGACTGTATCACTCGATGGACTTAACGTGAAGGCAAGCAGTTGATTATGTGTAATTAACCTTCACATCCCAGAGGCAAATGCAGAGAAACCATTGAGTTAAATTATGTTTCAGGACCCATATTGGGTTGAAAATATGAAAACAATGACTAAATATGCCTGGGAGGGAATTTAGACACCCGGGCTAAATTAGGTTTTTACAAATGTTCATAAGTATTTTGCCTTCTCCTTTACCTAATGCAGATCTGGCCACTACTTAATGTAGCCTTGATGAGAAAGGTAGTGGGGAAGAGAGGAAGTGTCTTTGCTGACAGTCTCAGTGATTTCTTGTATACTTGTATAATCATGTAAGCCTTGTTGATGAGTTGATCATTGATCAATAAAACTGTTGTACACTTTGAGAGCTGTTGATTGATTTATTTCAACAATGAAACTGTGCACAGGTGTTAAATAGTAAATGAAAATCTAGCATAAAAGTAAAAACAAAAAAGTTCACTTACGAGCTTTTTCAAGACCAACTGCATCTAATAGTCTTCATCAGTCACTTGTAACCCAAAAGACCATCCATGAAGATTCAATGATTCCATCCTCCTCCCCATGTACAACCACGCATTATCACATGAAACAAAGTTTCATGTCAAAGTCATGAGATGAAGACCATGAGATGCTGTTGATGTGGTGGACAATGCTCCTGTGGAACTTGAGCTTAGTCTTTATTTTTTGTTATTAGGTCGAGCATATGGAAAGAAAATCTGTGTATTCATGACGGAGTATTAACTAAATATTAAGCAACTATTAGTTAAACTGGAAATTAGTTATAATTGGATAAAAATTACGCAAATAAAACAGGAGGACGGTAACGAAGGGACTGAGTAGATGTAGCTTTGTTTCAAGGGGTCACATGCTAAAAAAGCTAGCAAATAGGTTTGTTAAACCACTCAGCCGTGCTAAAGAAGTTGGTATTGTGTGAAAAAGTGACCTCAGTGCATACTCTCTGTTCTCCAAATAATGCTAAAGGTGTAAGTCTTCCCACCCTAAAAGGTGCAACAATGAACAGTAGAGTTAGGGAAGTGTCAGTTTTTTTGTAACTTTTTAAAATTTGCGGTTATCAATTATGCCAAAATGTCAAACCTTTCCTTTAATCAAGCACATTCTGTCCTACGCTCCAAATAGCCAAATTAAGTGAAAACACCAGTGCGAGAGTAACAGGGTTTAGACAAAAGCTTTAAAGGATTAAAAAGTATTGACTGTTGAGTGCTGGATGGCAGTCATGTGCTGCCCCCTGGAGGAGGACCTTGAAAATACAAAATCCACGTCACAACACAAAGGGAGGCTCGGGTGCAGTTTGTATAGAACATTTATTTATTCAGAGCAGATGGCCATAAGATGCAGTCACTGCAAGCACACCACTGTCCAGTCACTACAGCACACACACACTCACGCACACAGGTTTCATACAGTCAATAGCAGAGCAACACATAACACACACACGGCCTCTCACAAGCACTCACATACAGTCAACTGCAGAGCAGAGGAGACACCAGTCTGGTGTCTGTTCAGATAAGCACAGGCGGAAAATCAAATAACAGCTTGACTTTTTCTTTTGTTAAGAAAGAAAATGAACAGTACTTTTTGATCCACAAAATATCTGACCATCTGTATTTTTTTTCACTGTCTGCAGTATTTCACCTTTGTAGCCCGCAATCCCCACCCGTCCAAACACACAGTAACGCCTACATCATGGAAGATGACCAAAATGAGAACCAAGGAAGGAGAAGAAAAGGGCAAAGTGTAGCTTTAACATTTCAGGGCCGTGTCTAAAAGCAAGAATGTCCAGCTCTAAGCTGCGGCCGTGAGGGGGAGGCGGCATGTCTGCATTGTTGAAGGAAGTGCAAGTTGACCTTTGACCTCTGGGAAGTTGCTATGGAAGTAGAGTTACCATGCACTCATGTGCTACAAAATAGTTTAGACAGACTTAATTTCTGCTTGGACTTTTACATGAACATCAGGTTAGAAAAATCAGAGAGCATGTTTTTTTGAAGGCAATGATGGAATCTGACCTATCAGATGTAATCACACATATACTTGCATTTATCACACATCTGGCATCAGCTGGACCAACCATCAACAGCACCAACCATTTTACAGTTAGGTTTTTAGTTAATGTACAGTTAAAGGTAGTAGTTCAACATTTTGGGAAATTTGCTTAAATTTTCTTTCTTGCAAAGAGTTATTTGAGAAGATTGTTTCCACTTACAGGTCTATAAGCTATATGTGAAGCTAACGCTAGCAGCTGGTTAGCATAGTTTAGAATATAGGCTGGAAACACAAAACAGCTGGCCTGGCTCTGTCAAAATGTAATAAACAACCACAACATGTATTTTTTTTATCAAAGGAAACAAGATATAACACTGTACATTTGTGAGCTAGCTAGCCCTGTATTCAGTCTTTATGCTAGGCTATGCTAACTGGCAGCTGGTAATAACTTCAAATTGTGAGAGCGTCTTCTCATATAATTTTCAGACAGTAAATATGACCCAAAATGTTGCTGCATTGCTATTTTAATGTCCTGACAAAATAGCACATTAATGCAACAGCTAACTTGGGAGACCAAAGCATGTGAGCCCAATCTTATGGTTTGTAATTGTGAAGTGGGAGAAAGATGTCACTTGTGGTTACCTGGGTTTTGTTTAGGTCTGATGATTTTATGTTTCAAATATCACATCTCAGTGGTGATGGTGTTGGGGNACTACGATCGTGTATTAAATAATAAAACAGAAGAGAGAGAGAGCCCCTTATATAGCACATACCCATCTACTGTATTGTAGTCGAACCAAAATCACAAAGCAAGGCACATGTTTCAAAGAAAAAGAAACTGAACATTGCATTTAAAATCATACAAAAATAATAAAACGGTACAACAAGAATTGCTTGTATTATACAGATTTCCACACCTTGACACATGTACACAAAAAATTAAAAAACAAACACTTCCTGGAAATACCCCAACATGGTATTCATCAGCTTGGACCACTTAAGCATGGAGAAGCAAACTGATTCAACACTCAATTAGTTCTGTTTACTTTGAAAAATAGTCTTCAGGATGACACACACATCATAAATACACTTCTTTTTTTTGCAAATATCCATATATATAATCTCTATGTGATCATAATT
>JAPMOB010215853.1:0-48402 GCA_029875015.1 Lepomis gibbosus | reverse complement strand
TGCTCATTGAATTCTCAAATTTGTCTCCTAAAAGCAAGCTCTGAGCAGTAAAATTTTCCTCTGTCTCACCTATTGCTCCTTGTGAATTTTAGGAGAAACATATGAGAAACATTTTAGACAAAATAGAGATTAAAATAAGGCTTAGATGAGAATCTCAAATTTGTCTCCTGAGCTATAGAAAAGCAAGCTTTGAGCAGTAAAATTTTCCTCTGGGTGATGCCAACATGCAGAACAGTGGTGTAGAAACAAGCCCTCATTACTTGGAAATTGTATAAATACAGTAGCTTAAGATCAGTAGTAAAATGGAACATTCATGTTTTGACTGAAATATCAATAAGGTTTCGGGGCGTAGCTTATGATGCTCCTGTAAATGCCTTTTCATTGTAAATGGACCGTGTCGGAAAGTTACCTCAGGCTTTTTGAGAAAGTCTGCACACAGAAATAAACACCCCTACAAATGAACAAGAAACTGTGTGGGCTGTTCAGCAGTAACATGTCACAAAGCAATGCAAGATAACTTCTTTTATTTCTGTCAGGATTTGATTTGTTTGTCAGAATTGTATGTCTGATCTTTATCTTGGTGTCTGTTCTGGTGCCTTGTACATCTGCAAACTACTAGACGGAAATGTCTAGTCATTCTGTTTGAATGCTCCAAAACAATGACTCTGTGTACTGTGTATGAAACACTGTTTTGCACTGTATGTTGACCTTACAGCACATGTTTGTGTGTACTGTTGTTTTGTATTTAGATTATTATAAGTATCTCTCTTCCTACAGGAGCAGTTATGGACTATGATTATCAGTAGTTTGTTTAAACTATTCCTTACCTTGATAGATACTTATTAAGACCCATATTAGAAATGTCTTGAAAGATAGTGGTCGGCCCTGTGGAAAGAAAAAAGACATCATATTTGCAGTGTTTCATACGTGTTTCTGAATATCATATTTGGCTGCAAAGTTAGAGTCAGTGTGAACATACCTTTAAGAGATCTTTGTACAATTCTGGGTATAACATTGCAACCTCAGACTTGACATCTTTGTCCAACACCAGGGAGAAGACTGGGAACATGGTGTAGATAGTGGAGTAGCTGAAGCAGAAATTCGTGTCACTTTAGTGAGGGGAATATTCTCCCGATAATATAGCACATGGACAAGACATTTCACACATGTCAGTGTTTGATTCAGCAGTGAAATGCATCAGTCCAGAAGTCAATACTTTCATATTTTCCCCTTCTCGCATTTCAACAGTGCTTTAACACAGAGGAAATGCCAATGAAACAAGCCAAATGCTCTCTTGATAAGTCATCGCCATTCAGAGTTTGTATCTCACCCAATAATCAGGAATCCTTGGTAGAGTGGGACTGAAGCAAAATAGAAAACAGAGGAGAAGACTGCCTATGGAAATAGAAAAAGAAGACCCAAGAAGGTCAGTGAGCCATCATTTATTCTTCTTTTCATATTAATAATCAAATGAAATTACAGGTGATAATGGAACAAAACCAGGGGGATCACTTGCTAAATGCTAACAACTGAAATAAAAAAATCAATTTACAGAAATAGGAAGGAATTAAAGATACAGCATGAACCTGACATGGTAACACACAAATCACAAGGTAACCACACTCATTCTACTGTGGTGCTACTGTCTGAAAATCAAACTTCACTGACTAATTCTAGCATGTGTCTTCAACATATGTATGTTGCTAATATTGAGCAACTAGTCAGCCAGCCATCCAGGCAGGCCCAAACCAGACAGGTCACAGCTGTGGCTATGGTTGGTGTTAGTGTGAGGCATGTGGAGGAGGGCCTCCCTAAAACCTTAAAGTCCATGATGCAGTGAGTCATGGGCTGTCCCTCCATGGCGGGGGCTGAGGTTGAACTGGGGACGGTGTTGAGTGTTTGTGGTGGTGCGGGGAGATGCTCAGAAGGGCACAACTAGCCCACTCCTCTGAGTCATCGTTCACCCCACCCTTCCATGACCACCCCTGAAACGACTCACACCAATCATTTGCTTCTCACATTTAGATTTTAGGTGTTGTGGATAAACATAGCCCATATATCCCTGATGGGATATATGGGATGGGAAACATTCTTTTTTAGACATTTTTCAGTATTTTATGTTTGCTTTGCACAATGTTTCAATATGCCAACTGTGCAAGGACAGCACAAAAATTTGATTGGAATGGAAAAAACAAAAATCTGCAATTTCTTTCCTTTTGAATACAATTAAAATGTAATTAAAATTACTGTAGCTTATTGCAGATGATTAAACTTACAAGTGATCTAAATATTTAAGGTTTGGTGTAATCAATTGAATACAAAATAAACTTTATAGTTGATACCAAACACAAAAAGTAAAAGTATGAGTGTGGGATTAACTATTTCATCTATAGTCTATAATGGATGTTTTACATCTGTTTTTACACTCACTGGCCACTTTGTTAGGTAAACCTGTTCAATTGGTTGTTAACACAAATAGGTAATCAGCCAATCACATGGTAGCAACTCTGTGCATTTAGGCATGTGGACATAGTCACGTTAACTTGCTAAAGTTCAAGCCGAGCATCAGAATGGGGAAGAAAGGGGATTTAAGTGACTTTGAATGTGGCCCAGAGGGGCTGGTCTGAGTATTTTAGAAACTGCTGATCTACTGGGATTTTCACTCACAGCCATCTCTAGGGTTTACAGAGAATGGTCCGAAAAAGAAAAAAAAATCTAGTGAGCGGCAGTTGTGTGGACGAAAACGTATTGATGTCAGAGGAGAATGGGCAGACTGGTTTACTCAAATAACCACTCATTAAAACCAAGGTATGTACAATATCATCTCTGAACGCACAACACATTGAACGTTGAAGCAGATGGGCTACAGCAGGAGGAAACGCGGAAACTGAGGCTACAATTCACACAGGCTCATCAAAATTGCGTGGTTGGATGAGTCTTCAACAGCTGCAACATTCAGATGGTAGGGTCCGAATTTGGCGTAAACAACACGAAATCATGGATTCATCCTGCCTTGTATCAATGGTTCAGGCGGGTGGTGGTGGTTTAATGGTGGGGATAGTTTTTTGGCACACTTTGGGCCCGTTAGTACCAATTGAGCATCATTTAAACGTGACAGCCTACTTAAGTAATGTAGCTGACCAAGGCCATGTCCATCCCTGTAAGACCACAGTTTACCTATCTTCTGATGGCTACATCCAGCAGGATAATGCACCATGTCACAAAGCTCAAATCATCTCAAACTAGTTTCTTTACCTTTATCATTACCTTAGTGTGTGATGTATTACCTTATTTGTTATACATGTTTTCATTTTGTGTGCTATGTGAGGAAAAAATGAGAACAGACTTTTGTGGTCAAAGTTTTGCAAATTGAAACTTGTGAAAAATCCAAACCAATCCAAAGCAACTGTAAAATATTTCAAAAGATATAAACTAGTTTTAACACAGCTGATGAACACAGACCTAAATGGCAATGTGTTAATGTTGTATTCTACCTGCATGGTGCTGATGCACAGGCTCCTGTGGATGACAAACTGGCTGAGAGCTGCAGACCTTTTGTAGCTGTTCCGACCATGGACCATGAGGAGACGACCTAAATGTTTGAACTGAGTCACCGAGAAGTCGGCAGCCAATGAGGCCTGCTTTCCTTCCTGACAAACACAAAGCACAGAGGGTATTGAGGACAAGCATCAAGAAGTCTTTGCTGACCTGAAAAGCAGGCAGTGCTCATTATGAATTGATCACTTGGTTGATCATATTTAGCCTGGTTATTTGGAAACAAAAAGCAGACTGAAAGTGGACAAATACTCCCTGCAAACATGACATTAATACAAAATCAGGATTTTTTTCCGGCATTGCAGCTGCATATTTTTTATAAAAAATACAAATAAATAATAATAATAATAAAATGTTTGAACGTGCCATGTTCATTCATAATAACAGGTACGGCTGCACCAAATTATTCTTTTATTGATTATTCTGCTGATTATTTTGTCACTTACTTGATTAACTGTGTATAAACTCTCCAGCTTTTCAGTCTTTATGCTAAGCTAAGCTAACTGGCTGTTTGCTCCAGCTTCAGCTTCCAAGGTCTAAGGACAAATAGTGTCATTTACTGTAGAGATTGTAAATCCCCTTAAAGCAAATTAGTGATATTGGGCTATATACCCTGACTTGACATATCTGGACATTCATGTGGACATTCAAGTTGTAATGGTGATCTCCTCCAAACTAACTCCTTGCAAGAAAGAGAAAAAGCGAATTTCCCAAAAAGTTGAAACATTTCTCCAAGTAGTATCATTGCTGACACTTGTATGAGGTCCATGTCATAGCAAACTAGCCATCTAGACAGAGAATTCACAGTACCAGAGACGGGCTGATGAGAGATTCTTACTTTTACTCAAGCACAAAAGCATCCTGTCATCTTTGTTTCCTCTACACAGACAATAGGCCCTCATAAAGAGGAATCATCTGTGTGCACATCTCTCTACATGTCTCTGAATGTGAGAGATCTTGACAGGAAACATAAAGCAAAAATTTGTGAGAGCAGCACGTCAATGTGAGGCGATGAGATGGAGAGAGTCTTACTTTTCCCTCCACTCCCACGCCACAGTCAGCTTCCTGGATCATGCTGACATCGTTTCCTCCATCCCCTAAGAGAAAACAAAAGCCATGGAGGTGTCAGGATTCACACCAGTGACTCATCAATACAAATTGTTAGCGAGAGTATTGTGTGTTGTGTGTGTATTTCACAAGACACTCCCTTAATTTGGCCCGATTAACAGATCAGAACTACAACCAAACAAAGGAAAATGACGTATGCGAGTAATTTGCCAGATAAGGGTGAGATAAACAGGCTAACACAGCTGAAATTCACAGAAAAACACAATATTACTAAAAAATATCTATTTCCAATAACACAAGTTACACATTTCTTCAAAACACTGATATCAATCACTGAACCAAATAATATCATAACATTCTTACTATGAATAATCATCCAGCCCTATGTGTCTGTCATAGTATATTAGCTTTAAACCACATTTAAATCAGCTCTACTTAATTGTGGAATTTTACCAGTGCTCATTCTGGAAGTTTTGGTGGGGTTAATAAAAGTGAGGTTTGCTACTGAAACAGATAAATGTATTTTGAGGAAGATGTGGAAAAGGAAAAGAAGAAGTTGTTAAATGTTAAAAACCCACAGTAAAACATTTGAATACAAAAATAAAGCTGCAATCTGTACAGTTTGAATCCTCCCATGAAAAGGTTGGTGGACAGTTGCTATTTTCAACTCACCTACAGCACAGGTGAGTTTGCCTGTGCGTTCTTGCAGCAGCCGGACTATCTGAGCCTTCTGAGTGGGGGTACATCGGCAGCAAACCACAGCGGGACACTGACATGCAAGCTCCATGAACTCATACTCATAGTATTTCAGACAAACCTGCAAGAAACCGACCAAAACAGACAGGTAAGCAACTTAGGCCACCACATATAGCTGATCTCAACTGTGAATCTTTAACATCTCAACTTAACTTACAGTTAAACTCCTACTGCAGTTTAGAAAGTGACTCTAACCACAGATACCACTTCCAGAAATGTTTCAATGGCAGTGATATTATCGTGCAACACAGAGAACATGTCAGAGTTTCATAAGGAGAGACAAGTCAGTGGGAGGAGGGTAAGATACACACAGATGCACTCAATAGTTTACCTCAAGCGAGTCCCCCGAAATCACCAACGCGCAGTCGTGTTTTCTCCTGAAAGCGTTGAGCTCCAGGTGAGCTTCCCCTCGTGTTGTCACCTACGGAAATGGCAACCACATTTTTAAATGTACACATATGCAAGTGCAGACGAAAAAGGAAAAACAAGGAAAAAATATCAAGAATGACTATCTGTCAGCTTTTGCATCCTGATTGTTATCAGGCCGGTAGTTCTTAAGAATGTCAACTGATTTCCCTGCAGCTGCAATGACTGAAAACGTTAGAGCAACCAAATACCTCCTAAACACCCAACCAACAAAATAACCAACTGATAAGGCCGGATGATACGTCTGAAATAACAAAAAGAGAATGAATGTCTGGCTGTTAAGCGAGATGTTTAAGGTAATCAGGTAATCATTGCTATCAATAAATTACACATGATTGTGCCTTAAATAAAGGCACAATCATGAATACAACTATCTAAATGATGTTTAACACAACAAACTTTTTATGCACTACATCAGGAAAAAATAATCTAATGGGTAAAGCAAAAAAACACATATTCTCGGTTTTTATTACAATCTGCCTGAAAATATTACTTAAAATAACAGAATTTTATTAAACTATATCCTGATAATTAAAAATTATAAAAAATGTCCAAAATAACACCCTCTGTTACTGTCATAGAGGAATTAAGAAATCAGAAAATAGTCACATTTAACAAGCTAGAATCTGACTTACTGACTTATATTTATAAAAAAATTACCAGATTAATTGATTGTCAGAACTAATTGATTCATTTATTAAATGTTTATGTAGTGCTAACAAACGCAAAACAGAGACAGTAAAAGTAAAGTCATGTGGTACCAAAATCTGAATGGGAAAGGGGAAATATACTGTACTTTAAAATCAACTGAGATTCCTAACAACTGTGTCGGGTTCAAATATAGACTTAAAAAGTCTCCAAAAATGTAGCACTGACAAGGCATGGTGTTAATCCGTCAACAAGAGTTATGTTCTGAAATGAATATCCTTCAACCGTTGACTATTCATACGTCAATCCAGATCAGGCCATTGGTGGCCACCAGGAAACTAATCCAGATGTATGTGTTGCAGGCCCAGTCAGCACTCCCCTGTCCACTGGGACAGAGGTTTTCAAGCCCTGCCAACCATTGTTATTCTCTTCCAGTAACCACAGTTATACGCAAGTTTTAACCTTCCTATATGGCAGGCGCTCCTTCTGCTCTGGCACGACTCCAGAGGGGAAGGCAGAAGGGGACTATCAAAGCGGTGAGAGAGCCCGAAACCTGCAAAACAAATTAGGAAGTGAGCCCTCTGCATGTTCCCTCTGGGAGTGGTTCAGCTGGTTTCTCCTCTCTGTTTGAGCGAAGGCCTGTTTGTTCTCTTTGACAGTGGCTTGGATGCTTTCACTGGTGGGAGGTGATTTATTCTGCTGTGCATGCTGGCTTGGGCTACATGCGTAGTTGTGTAGGGCTCTATGACCACCAGCTAATGGGCCTTGGTCGCACAGAGGATGGATGCCCGTGGGTCGATGGAGTCAGAAAACTGTCAGCGCTGCATTGAACTGGGATGAACCCTGTGTAACTAAAATCAACTATTACCCACTTCATATGCATATACAAGGAAAAGGTCCTTGTCCTGCACTTACGGGTCTGAAGATATGGATGTCCTGGTTGCGGGTGATCAGATGGGCGTTCTTGGCGGTGCACGTGGCCGTTTCAAGCTTGTCTCCTGTTAGCATCCAAACCTACACACACAGACAAATCAAAGAGTAACATGCAGCAAAGATCATTTTTGGATTTATAAGATGCACTGACATTTGAAGAGAAATTCTACTTGAACTTGTAACTACATGAAACTAAATGTTTCCGTAATCTTTGTGTTAAATCAGTTAACAATAGCAAAATTCCCAGGATCAAAGACTCTAATCACTGACTTAATCAAGCAACCTTTAACTGCTCTGTCTGGGAGCCACAGTTTGTGAACTTATCTTATGATCAAACATGGTTTACTTTATTGTAGTACTTGAGCTTCAAACAAAAGACAGACAAGTCATCACATAGATTGGTATCACAGTATCAAAATTCTGTTTCAGACTAATTTTTAATGTTGTTTTGCATGTTGCTTATAGAAGGTAATATCATTTAAATGGTTGATTCACCCAAATAAAATCTTAACTATAGTAGTTTTGGTTTTAATTATCTCGACTCTTGAATTTATTTTGAAATATTTTGCCTCCACTCATATTCACTGGGGATGAATGGAATTTAATTTCTGCTACTCACACCATAGAATAAATATTTAAAAACATCAGCAGTAACATGTCTTTCCAGAATAAATATTACTGTTACTCACACACTGTCAAACAGGAACTACTTTCTACAGAAAAAATAATCCCTATAAAAACTGTTGGCAGCATGTTCTGTGGTTCATCTTTTTCTGAAAGATTTCACAGGATACAACTATTTTTGCACATTTTTCCAAATTTACATTTTTAAATGTTGTAAGCAGCTGAAATTAAATTCCATTCACCTCCACTGTACTGGAATGGAGGCAGAAAATAAAACTAAATCTATCTTCAAGGCCAGAACAAATTATTAAAATGTTATGATATCAGGATTTTGGGTGAATAGCAAAAAAACAATTGGGACTATCAGGTTCCTCTATTTATATATATAGATATATAAAATTGATTCAAATTTGCCATAGCCTTGGTGAGAGGCAGTTGGATGACTCTTGTTCATGTAGGTAGATATGAAAAACATATGTACTTGTCTTGTTTATATGTTCTGTTTTCTTAGTTTGTTGCTACTGTGAGCTATGAGGCCATCTGCCCCCCACACCTTGATGCCTGCATTACGGAGAATCTCCAGGGTGGGCCTGACATCAGTCTGGAGCTGGTCCTCCACCCCAGTCAGACACAGCAGCTCCATCTCCATCTCTAGACTCTCAATCACTGTGGCCACCTTCAGAGAGCGGTCATGGACGCTGAGCTTGGCCTGGACGTACCGTGCCTGGGGAGCAGGCAGAGATGGGAATATTTTAAATGGAAGATTAAATTAGTATAAATAAGGTAGACTCGTTGCAAGACTGAAGAAGGAAAACAGCCAGGGATAGAAGGAAAAAATATCAATTTGGCCACATGCTGTGAAAGACATGACCAACACAGAGGGAAAAGTATAAAAAAAACTACCATAGGGATGCCTCACACAGTGTGTATACATGAGCAATCTGTGCAACCTAGACACAGAGATTAAACTGGGTGCAGCATGACTAAAATGACACTTCTATACAAGATATCAGGTATTTGCTCACAAGCAGCTCTAAAGCTACTATTTTTAGAAAGCTGCAAATACAAAACAGACATGATCAATTGGTTAACGCCCCTCTTCAGCACTCCATCTCCAGGGCAATTTGTGAGACAGATAAAGCAAAAACAATCTGAGTGTGACTCATACAGGAACACAAACTATGTGTGTGACTCAGTTGGTGACTCACTGCTGCCCACCAGCTCTGTTCACACAATTATACACTTCAGTAATGGGCCTGGGGCTGAAGACTGAGGGGAGACAGCCCTGCCCTGCTCAAACAATGAGTGGGGGCTGGGTGTGTGCGTGGGAGTGTGGGGTGTATGGACTGGATCCTCTAATTACCCAAGACCCTTTGACATTTAGAAATACTGAACATGTCTGCATAAAATATCATTCTGCATTTGTGTGTTTGACAGTGTGAGTGCACTGATGTCTGTTGATTTGAGTTTCTGTGGTTTACCAGATTACCTTTATTAATCATAAGCCAGACACACTAAATATGGTAAGTTTTGTTTAAGTAGTGTCCAAGGATGAATCTGGGACCCAATCCCTCAGCTAAGCCTCAGATCCCTGTGGGTTAATCTCATGAGATGGTGCTTACCTCAAAATCTTGATACTGCTCCTCTGTCAGGGACTTCTTGGTGACCACAAGGACCCTCAGGCCTTCCCTCGCCATGTTTCCGCACTAGAAAACACAGTCAGCAAATCTGGATTCAGCAGGTTAAAAAGTCTATTAATCTGTGTGTTATTTATAACAGGAATAAAATCACTGGTGTTACATCTTCATCATGTCTTGTAAAAAAAAAAAAAAAAAGGGAAATCTACCTCCTCTTCCAGCCAGTCATTATACTGGACGATGCCTGCCATCACCACATCAGCACCCTTCATGTAGAAAGTTATCTCTCCTGTAGATTCATCCTAGGGAACAATTATTTCCAGTTTATTCAGTATGAGACATGAACAGGATATAAACTAACTTCTTACATTAAATACCAGAGTATGGGGATTTCCAGTCCATACCCATGTGAGCCAAGGTGCACATACACCATTTTGTGATTTTGTGTTGCCTAGAAATGCATAACTTATTTTGGTATACACAAGGGGTTTCAAAAAGCATTTGAAAATATTATTATGAGGAAGTCAACTTTCAGAATCCCAGGCTTCCTGAGTATAACTATAGCCCAGCCAACAAAAATAAAGTTAGTCATCAGACTTAGTCAGAGGTTATTAAAGGTGAGGTTTTTCTCAGATAATATGCTGTAATAGTCATCTGTTTGTCTTATGTTGGTTTTGCTAAAGGTCCTAATCTCCCCCCTAGCAACAGTATCTGACCTACATTGTGATAAAAAGTAATATTTAAGCAAAAGGGCAAACTAGGAAATCAATTAAATTTCTTTTGAAACACATGAAAAAAAAAGCAGCTGATTCAATTTAATTGACAGAAGAGAACATTAATCACAGTTAATAAAATTATCTTGGCACTCACTCGCACTATGATGCCCATCCTTTTGCTCTCATAAGTAAAGGGGAATATCTGCAGGATGGTGAAGTTCAGTATTTGGCCAGTAGGGGTCCGCAGCTGCATGGAGGACTGGTCTCTACCCACAAGTGTCAGACCAACACTCTCAGTCCACTGCACCAGCGACACCTATGAACACCACATTGCAAAGGCTTCAGTGGGTGGTCATTCAAATATATAAATGAATATTGTTGAATATAACAGCTAACATTTGTTTGCAAACATGTTTTTTCCAAATAAGAAAACCTAAATAGTTTCCAGGTATACACAAAAGAGAAAAAAGTGACCACTGCTTTGGGTTTTTGTTATTCTCATGGTAAAGCAATTATGTCAATATGATGTTCCATTACTCGAATCACAAAGAAAACAGTGAAGGGCACTTTGTACTGAGTAGGATGTCAGAGAGCACAGCCTTAATCAATAGCTCAAGCATTTTCAGCACTCAAGACTATTGATGGATAAACTAGGGAGATGTCCATTTCTGAACTGAAAATATTATTTTTGTGCAATCCTTTCTTAAGGACACAACAGCCAACATCCATTAATACAGTGTTAACTTGTGTGTTTGTGGGTCTCTGTGGGGAGAAAAAAAGGGGAGATGACATTGCCCAATAACGTCCAGACCAGAAGCCAGATTACATACCCAATTTTTCATCCATCTTCTGACAGGTCTAATAGCAGAGCAGCCAAATGGACACAGATGAGAGAAAAGAAAAAGAAGACGGCCACGTCCCCACTAATTTTAAAAACCACAGATTTTGTGGTTCAGAAATGACTTATTTTAGAAAGACATGACCATGTAGTCTGACAATGCCTGGCCAGGAGCACTTTAACGTCAGAAAAGCTCTGACTGCCGTAATGTTTGTCATCCAGGTTGGGAAATATGAAGATTGTGCTTAGTCACAGTCTAGAAATAGTCAATGTGGAGGCATTCTTGGATCTGGTGTCGGCCATAACAGCACCTTGTAACAGCAGCATCTTGGTTGGTTGCAGATTCCTTGACTGAAAAATGCTGTATCCAATTGGCTTGACTCAGAAACACCACATGGCTGACATCAGTGAATCAGACACAATATCAGTCATCCTTTTTAATTATTACTTATGCATAAGATGATTCCGACATTAATATATGAGCAAAATATCTACCTATTTTCAATTGCATGTAGAAAACTTTAAAAAGTGACATGCGGAAAAATGTCAGTTTTGACTACATTGGTACCAAACCGAAAAAAACATTCATTCAACAGTTACTGACATTGTGTCCACTGTGCTTACAGCCAAAACCAAATCTATATTTAGACTTCCTGAAAGCAAACTGAATCCTACTCTAGATTGCATCAAACTGATACAACAGACCTTTCAGGGCTCAACAACTCAAAGAAAACAGTTGAAAATTTTATCCAGTGTAACCTTAAGGAATAAAACAGCTCAATTTCCTTCCCACAATATAAACCACACCTATTTAATCACAACAGATGTACTGGGCTCTATTAAAATATGTTATCAAAGAGGAAATTCAAAAGGGGATAAGTGCAATGGGCTGGTGAACACATTAAGGAAATCCGTATTTACACTGCAGGAAATGGATCAAGTCGAATTCCACAGCCCTCTTCCTGATGTTCAAAGAATTCATACTTATCAAGGACATTTGGCTTGTGAATGTTCCGCTTTAAGCAGTGAAGACACAGATAATGGCGTTTGCTGACAAACTCTCTATGTTAAGATCGGAAGTCTGTTCTCCTGGCAGGCCTTCTGTGTTTGTCCTTGAAATAGGTACAATGTGAATGAACTAACATTATAAACAAGTATCAGTTCTGACATCATGTCATAGACGTATATATATTATGATCAAGACATATCTACTGAAGTAAGCATGATAACCAGCTAGCCCCTGCCCGTCCTGTGTTGTAATACCACTTGACGTCATGTCGTCGTCATTCCCAGAGTCAGAGTCCTGACCGAACCAGCTGTAAGTAACCTTGGTGATGTATTCCCTGTCGTCAAATTGGCCTCTTTTGGTCTCGGAAGCTGTGTTTAATTCTGGTATGGCCATGATCAGTGGGAGGCATCTGAGTCCGGATCCATTGCGCGGTTGCCCGGCTCTGGTTCTGGTGCCCATTCTGGATTCAGTCAGCTAACAAGACTGCTAATAGCTGTACGGCTAACTGCTAACTAACTAGTGGCAGTTAGTAGGTAGTTATGACCTGATATGTGATGTGCTGCCCCCTATTTGTATGAATTGGAAAGGTGGAAAGTAGTCATAATTCTTACACATTGTACCTTTAAAATAGATTAAGTGTACATTTCCTAATAGGTCAAGTTGAAGTATCAACAACATTCAGGTATCTGCCAGTGTGTATATTTATGTCAATTTATGTATATCATTTGATAGATATGCTCAAGCTGTTGATATAATAAATGTGGGAAACATGTATGATTCCACACATATGAAAATAATGTATTGTTGGTTTAAAATGTTTGTAATGTATAAATCCAGTGAGCCCATGGCTACTTTTCTTAATTTAAATTTACTTTATTTTCCTCTGTAATATTTTTTATAATTGAATTACCTCATGTTCAACTGTTGTTGATTTTCTGCTTTTTTGTTTTGAAAATAACTTTGAGTTGCATTTGAAAGGTTCTACCGACATATAAATAAAGTTTATTAGTACTATTCGATTAGCATGACCTGCACTCCAGTAATTCTATGGTGAATTTCTCACAATGTCACATACTTCTTGCTGTCATATTTAGTAATTACAGAGAGAACTGAGAACATTTTCTCAGTAATTAGATATTACTTGATAAAATGATCCCCTTCCAGACATGTCTTAAGACATACAAAAATACTCTGCTATGATTAGTAATTTGTGTGTGGTTGGTATGGGTTTTCAACATATAGATAACTTGATTAATTCTTTTAAAATGACACTTGTTCTACTTGTTCCCCCTCATTGAAAAATCCAGAATATGCACATACAGTGCAAGCTCAAATACCCACGTGAAGTAAAGATGTCACTAAAACTGGAGGAACATGTGGTTCTGTGTGGCTCGCCATAATACCTCATCTGGGCTGGAAGCCTGGTAGACTCTGCATGTGTCTTCATAATGCTGCTCTGCCTCAGCCTGGTCTGTTACACCATTGGCCTCGTATACGGGTGTCACGTTGTGTACCAGGGCAATGGCCTTCACAGCCTCATGAACTCTGCTGCTGATGGTCTTGCGGACCTTGGTAGCCGCTGGAGTCCTGGAGACTGGAAGGTCATGGGTGGGCTGAAGAGAATTACAGAAGGTACTGTGATCAAAAGAAGGGTATACAGGAATCTGAAAAGAGTTATGACACTCTAATGGGAGTATTTCATTGTGGTCAAGAGAGGGCAGCTATTGAAAGCACATAGAACTAATAATCTGTACTGTCCAAAAAAACAGAAACTGTTTCAGTGACTGAAATTTTGTGGCACTAAACGAGCTATGTGAGCCCCTGAATTCCTACACTGAACAAAACCGCAACACTTTTTGCCCCTATCCATCATGAGCTGAACTCAAAGATCTAAGACTTTCTCAATGTACACAAAAGGCCTATTTCTCTCAAATATTCTTCACAAATCTGTGTTTGTAAGCTCTTCACCTTTGCCAAGATATATACATTTACTCATTTAGATGACCCTTTTATTCAAAGTGACTGACAAATGTATGTCAGAGGTCGCATGCCTCTGGAGCAACTAGGGGTTGAGAGTCTTGCTCAAGGACACATTGGTGATGTCTTACAGTGGGAATTGAACCCAGGTCTCCCACACCAAAGGCATACATCTTATCTACATGCCATGGCCACCCCAGATTTTTTACCAATATTGCTATTTAATGTGCCATTAATAGCGCTTTACCTTCTGTATTATTCAAAATGGGCAAGCAGTAAATCAGTGTATAGTATGACCAACACAATATTAGATAGATAGAATTACAGTTTTTTCATGTGTTATGATGAATTAGGTAGAATTATTATTATGAGCAGTGGTAGAAAGAAATATCAAATTATAATAATATGAGAAAGATAATTTGAGTAAAGTCATGGCATTAAATAATATGATATAATATCATCAGTTCGGTCTACCAATAGACCAAAAGAAAAACTAACTCACCACAGTGTGTTATACATTCAGCTCTCAACACAGTTCAACCACCACTAATTAATGTCCTTAACTCAGTTCAAATCTCCTAGGAGTCCATCTTTCTTTATTGCATTAGCAAACAGAAAATACTCAGGTTTAGGTTCAGTTCAAAAGTTGGCCAACAAAACTAAAACCAAGTGACGCCTCTCGTGTTTAATAGACAAACTTAGTAATTCTCCGACAACGCCGGAATTCCCCCGCAGTCTTAGATGCTGGTAAGTATTACTGACTGTAACTGGGCAGTAACTTGGGACAAACTGGGCCTCTTTCAAACTTGTGAGTTTGGTTTGAAACACCGTTTCACAGATATTTTCTGATCTGACTAGTGGCTGTGTGTGACGCAGGCACCAATCACCACAATAAGGTTACCTTACTACATGTGTCTTTATGTTGGACATTTTTCCTGTCCGTCAAAGCGGCGGGTGGCCCGACCCACCACCACCATGTTACCCCAGGGCTTTCATTCCTTGTGTGACGCTAAAGTTTATGTAATGTTAGCTTCTGTCAAGCTTAATATTGTACAGCAAAAAGGCAAGGTACAGCATAGCGTGCAGACGATGCATCAACTTCGTCTGCAGACTGCTTTCTGCTTGGGTGTCATGTGACCAGAGTGTAATCGCAGTCTTTGCGATTAGGAAATCTCGTTTTATTACATTGCGATAATATCACAAATGCAATTAATCGTTCAGCCCTACTGATCAGACAGCATGGGTATTGCACAGGTGTGTATTAGGCTGGCCATAATAAAAGACCACTCGAAAATGTGCATTTCGATCACACAGCACAATGCCACAGATGAAGCAAGTTTTGAAGAAGCGGACAATTGGCATGCTGACTACAGGAATGTCCACTAGAATTGTTGCCCGTGAACTGAATGTTCATTTCTCTACCATAAGTACATCCAACCGGCCTCACAACCGCAGACCACATGTGACCACACCAGCCCAAGATCTCCACATCGTCTGAGACCAGCCACCTGGACAGCTGCTGCACCAATCGGTTTGCATAACCAAAGAATTTCTTCACAAACTGTCAGGAACCGTCTCAGGGAAGCTCAACCTGCATGCTCATCGTCCTCATCGGGGTCTCGACCTGACTGCAACTTTGCAGAGCCATTGAAGAGGAGTGGACCAACATTCCACAGGCCACAATCAATAACCTGATCAACTCTATGCAAAGGAGATGTGTTGCACTGCATGAGTCAAATGGTGGTCACACCGGGTACTAACTGATTTCCGGACCCCCTTGACCCTCCCCCCAGTATACTAAAACTGCACATTTTCGAGTGGCCTTTTATTGCGGCCAGCCTAATGCACACCCGTGCAATACCTATGCTGTTTGAACAGCATCTTGATATGCCACACCTATGAGGTGGATGGATTATTTTGGCAAAGGAGAGGTGCTCACTAACACATATTTTGACAGATTTGTGAAAAATATGAGAGAAATAGGTCTTTTGTGTACAGAGAGAAAATCTTAGATGTTTGAGTTCAGCTCATAATGAATGGGGGTAAAAACAAAGTGTTGAGTTAATAATTTTGTTCAGTGTATATTCAACAAAACACAAAGAAACATTCATAAAAGCTCATTTGATAATAGAGATTGCTGACTGGAGATGTGTAGTTTTTAGTCGAGTCAAGTTTAAACTAGCTACTTCACTAAAACCATTTTCCATCATTTCTGTGATAGCAGCCTGTAAACATACCCAGATGTGTAAGGTAAATATGAACAATGTTCTTTTGCATTGTGGCATTGCTATTTTTAGAAGGCTGTCCATTCCAGGGGTTAATGGCACTGTCATTAAAAGAAGTCCGGTCAGTGCTTCGCTTGTGGGCTAATCCTGTTTCCTGCTTCACTAACCTCTGGTGTCAAGGGGGACAAAGAGTGCCATCTGAGGTCAGGAAGCATTCAACCAAACAATAATCACAAACTAATATGTTTCTTAAAACAATGCTCATGTCTGTTTGTTTTACCCTTTCCCCGAATTTTGGAATCTCAACATTTTTTTTTCTAAATGTTGTGAGAGAATTTATTAATTTTCATTAATTTCTCTTCTCTTTGATAGACACGGTGCAGTGCATAGATTCATGCATGTATTATTTTTTACCTGTGTGTAGGCACTGAACACATGGCTCTGTACTTCGTCCATTGAGTCCATCCCATATGCCACAGTTCCAAGGTGGAGCCGCCTGAACACCATTTCATTTTGAGTAAGAGTCCCTATTAAAGATTACATTAGAAGCATTAAAATAGTGATATTCCTCAAAAATAATTACCGGAAACAGTTCATATCACAATTTTTTTAGCACCATGTGCTACACTTTTGCATACTTATTGACAGCACAAAATCTGAAATACAGTAGTTTTAGATTTAGGTTGCTAAATTAATCTAATTTTGGAAACTAACTTTTCTATGAACATCTGTAAAAGTATTTCCTTTAGGGGTTGGGATTTATAGACATGAATCACCTAGAACATAGAACAGAGTTTGCATGTCACATATGGTGAGTGGGGATAAATGGTAAGAAAGCCAGAAGTCTTCCCTTCACCACTACACACCCTCTGTCACACACACATTAAAAGCATTTTCGGCTACTATATCAAAAAGACCTCAGGGGCCTTGCACATACATTAGTCTGACCTAGAGAACCCACCGGCCTTATCACGCTCTGGATGGGGAAATGGCTGATCATTTTATTGGGCATGAGGGCTATAAATCTGATGTGTAACACCTTGCATCTGAGGAAGTGCAATGGTGGAGGTGTTATGCTCTAAAAGGTGTGTATGGATGAGAGAGTTAGAGACTTTTTTATGATTTAAGGGTCCAATAAGTAACAGGTCTCCAGGAGCAGAAACCCCACTACAGAACAAACACCCACCACACCCCCAAGGGAAGGAAACAACTTAACTCTGTCCTACTGGATACTTCCTTGGCAAATCCCCAGCCATATAAACTCTCATTGTAGTACTCCACACGGTGGTCTCAGTGATTCTTTTGGCCACACAACCAAGGTTATTTGAATATAAAGTATGCTGTTTTTCACAGCCATTTCCTGCAGTCTAACCTGTTTTGTCAGTCAGCAGGTAGGAGATGCGTCCAAGCTGTTCAGGTATGGTGCTAGCCCTCACCATCGTCCCCGGGATCTTGGAATCTTTCTTTATCATCCAACTGAACACCATCTTTCCCATATCCAGATTAACACGCAAACTGCATCAAGTAAAACTAGTAAATGAGTGCTTTTAGACTCTTTACATGTAAATACAATGCAACAACACAGATGACTTTGAAGTTGAGAATCTTAAGTCTTACCTAATGGGCACAATGTTAGAGAAGAGTAGCAGGAAGCGAAATATCTGGAGGTACCAACGGCCAGCGAAGTGCTGGAGGGCCACCATAACAAGTGACACCACCACTAGGGCCCCAAACAGGATCTTAGTCAAACAGTTCACTTCCAAGTCAAACAAACCCACCTACCATAAGCAACAGAGGCAAACATTATGAGTCAAATGAATGTAAACAGAAATGGTCTATGTATATAAAATATGTATGTTAAATCATTCCATCACACAGTTACTCTATTATGGATAAATTCAAATAAAATCATAATATATAAATAATAAAATAAATACATTTTCATGCAAACTAAATGATGAATGTTGGTCTTCAGGGTCTGGTTCCCACTACTGTACCTTGTGCCTCGGGTTAGAGGTGTTCATGACACTGCGCAGCTCCCTGCCTGTGTAAATCACAACCCCCACCACTGTGCCTGAAGCGAGGGAGAGAAAAAGACCTTAAAAAAACGCCTCCGGTCAATATAATAAAAAGAACAACATAAAAAATAGTATGTCAAGAAGATGTTTCCCAGACCAATAATCTTGACATGAACAGACTTGATAGACTGAAGAATGTCATTTGGAATATAGGATACAGATTTGCTTGATGAACAACATATGTTAGTGTGGTTCAAGGCTACTGTGGAAGAAGCATACTTTCTTTTTTGCTGCACCAGAGCTATTTACAAATGAGCAAAATGTCTGACTGCCTCATTATTTTTTCTGTGTGTGCTTAGTTAGACAAGTCATCAGATCAACAGTTGTGAAGGAAGCAATTCATGAGAGCAGCTCTGTACACTAGAGCAGAGGTTGGTCCTGGTTACTTCTTGCAAATTAGCTGTCTCATCAGCAGAGCTGCACCACCAGTCAGATATTTACCAGAGGCAACAACAGTGCTGGCCCACAGGGTGTTCTCAATGCTAAGACTTTCGTTGACTGGAGGGTCCCCATCTTCCTGTAACAGTTGAGACGACAAATACATTTCAAATCAATTTCATAATTTAATGTCATTAGAGATAATATCTGAAGCTTTGAATGACACGACGTTGAGCTGAGACTTTAATTCTTATTAGCTCACACGCTGTATGTAAAACGTTTCACTGGATACTCATTTATTCATCCATTAAGTTGAAAAGAAAATCTAGGCTAAATTCTTCTAAATTCTAACTGTGGTAGTAAGGTTGGTTTTTTTAATCCTCTTTTACCCTGGTCGCACCGTGAGAGGAACATTTGTTTTATAAGCTGATCTGATGTGAGAAGAATTTCATTGTTTATTAAACAGATTACTTGTATTTATATTTATCTTTAATCTTTCTGTAAGTCACATGAAGACTAAGATATTGCATGAACATAAACGGGTGCAAAGGGGCTTCTGGTTCAACAGAACAGTAATATCAGCACTTACCCTGGAGAAAGTTCCAATAAAGTTATGGATATCAATGTTTGGTTCTTCTGCAAACACATATGATCTGATCTGTAGAAGATCCTGTGAGACATCAAAAACATGGTTTAGGGTCACTGACACAAGAAAATTGACTTGAATAATGTTAACCAATTGAATAAAAGACAAGAACAAACAAGGCTTTGACTAACTTGCTCATCAAACATTATCTAACTATCTCAGATAATAGATCACTTATTTGGACATCATATTTATATTATATAATCATTCACAGTTTATGCAGCAGCAGTGTTTGCTCTATGGTTTTGCTTGCTAGATAGACGAAAAGTTGTTTCTCATCAGCTACTATTGTAGTGCATTTAAAAAGACAATAATAAATAACCCAAACCCAAATAGTTAAAATACATGCTATACTGCTATGCCTTTGATTGAGGCTATAATTATAGCATACAAACTGACATGACACATAGAAAAAAATAAATATCCCAAAAAAGACTTAGTTTGATATATATGGCAGTTATTTTATTTTTACTATCTTGTGGACCCTGAGGCACAGAATGTTTTTTGAAAGAGCAGGAAATAACCAAAGCAGCAAAAGCAGGAAAAAACGCATATATTCACATTAGAGAAGTCAGAAACTGTGACTTTTCTGGCACTTTTACTTAAAAACAGTTTAATAAATAAATGATTAATTTTCTGACAATGAACTAACTGATTAATCAACTAATTGTTTCAGACCAGTATGTCAGTTTGCCAATAGCTGCTAATATTAGCCTTTTACTACATATCAAATGACAGCAAGTACAGAGGTTTCTTCCTGACACCAGCTATAGCTTGTAATGAACCAGTTCATACCGAAAATATTGACTTACTAACAATTTGAAACTAATAAATTCAAAAACACAAACTGGTCAAACACTGAAGAAGAACTCATCAAAAGGTATGGACCTTTGACCTGAACTCTAGTTAAATGACTCCTCTATCCTAATGAAAGATCTCGCTGAGACCCTAGTCAGCATGTGCAATTACTCAATATAGTCATCAGTTCTTCACAATTTTCTCCTGCATCTTTAGTGATTCTACATCCTTAATCTAGGACTCACAGCGGCAGTTGGCAGTCTCTGTGTGCAGGCCACAGGGAGGCGTAGTTTCCAGTCTGTCTCTCCATCCAGTTGGTCAGTCCGCAGGAAACAGGAACCTGGCAATGAGAGGACAAGAAGTGCCAATAACGTCATATGAAAGCACATTCACCCATAGGGGGCAACAATAGATAGTCTTTTAGTTATAAGCAATCTCTATTCTTGGGGATGGCATTTATTGTAGAGACTTCTACATTTATATTTCATTACATACTAAAGTCTGCTGTCAACTGTCTTCTGTGAATGGACCTAAACTGCATATTACTGGTCGGATGGAAGTGGAGGCATCCACTGCATCCCATCCCCCCTCTGGCCTGCATGCGTCATCCTGCCCAAAACTTCCATTCCTGGCCTAGGCTCTTCATAATTGACCTAATGGCCCCCACATGGAAGATAGATAACCAAGCACTATTTCCAGTAAAACAAAGCTGCTGCTTTTCTTCCCGCAACAGGAAGACGTAACAACAACATGCATGTAGCTTCTCTTACAGAGACATATTTGGGATTGTAGAAGCTGAAAATGAAACCTGTGATGAGATGTTCGATGTGCTGTGCCTAGAGATTGTTATTTTGAATGAACTTGTGAAGATTTTGTATATGTGCAAATTAACAAAGCAATTCACTAAGTTTGTGTTATCACTGACAAATCATGTCCTAATCCATTATTTGCTTATTCAGATGAGGCATCCTCCTCTTATGTCTCCTGATGTGTCTTTGCATTTGATTTTTCTGTGTCCCTCGATTTTCCTTTTCATTATCTTCTCATTTGAAAGACAAAATGAGTCACAGACAAAGATGAAGCGAGAACAATGTTTTGTCTACAGTGCCCATCTCACCATTACATGTAGTAGGAACTCTCCACCACACCACACTTTTGAGTGATAGTTTAGTACTGGACCCAATTACAATTTAGACATTGTAGGACTTCCTGTCCTGGCTCAGGGTTAATCCCTGCACCTCAGCGCCTTTTTAAACAAGTAATTTCCCCGGCCAGGCAGCCAGGCAGCCAGCCTGTTGTGGAGATCTGGATGAATGACCAGCAGATGTTTACCATTTCTTTCAGAGGTCCTTAAAAAGATCATGTCAGCAGGAACACGCTGGTTCTACAAAGAAAGGCAGAAAGAAAACATGACTTCAACATCACTTCCTGATCCAGCACTTTTCCCCCTCCCCCTCTGCTCTTTAACTGTAGAAAAGTAATACTTTTAGCTTTTCATGTGCCACATTACCAACAGCCAGTCAGTCAAAATAATAAGCCCTCCAGCAAATCATCCAGTCATGGCCTAAACAGGGCCCTGGCCAGGTTTTACACTCTGCCTGACCTCGTCCCTTCTCTACAAATGCTCAATTTAATTCATCTGGACAGCTTCCCAAAAATTGAACAGTGCATGGATTATTGCTAAGTGGTCGATAGTCTAATAAAGATGTATTATGGCTCGTCAAATGCCGGTTAAAAAAAGAAATTCCAAAGCTTTCTGTTTGCTAGCTACTGGTTTCACCTCTGCTGAGGAGGTCACAATTCTGAATTGTGACCCACTATACTCTGACTAACTCTAAATCACTCAGTCATATAAGTGAAATGTGAAGGACAACATGTGTGACCTTTCTTTCAGCTGCGGTGAAATGAGCTAGAAACTGAAGACAGGACTCACTTCTCATATTTCATGTACAAAGACCTTAGATAATCCACTCTGTCCACGAGAAGAGCAACACAACAGATCCTCCTGAAAACTAATTAGGTGTTTTAAACAACTACAAAACATAAATGGAATTTCAAGATGAAAAAATGTATAAAGAACTACTACACAATTGAATTTGTGTTTAAGATCAAATTAAAGGCATTTTAAGATCATGCTGCTGTGTATGCACTGAGTTTGACAGGTTGACGTTCAGAATTGATTCCAAGATTACAAAATCTTTACTAACTCCGTTCACCTCAGCCACCAGTGGAGCAAAGAAGACTAACACTCCCCTCATTATTCGCTGTCATTTAAATGGTAACTTGACCGCCCTAAAAAGCAAAACTCTTCACAGGTATGGATGAAACTATCTTGAACAAACCTTTTCCACGATTATAAGATCTCCAACTTGAATACCGCTGCTTTTAACTTTCACGGTGCCTGAAATACAGAACAAAATTCAACTTTGTATATTATTTGATTATTAATATGAAATTCAAATACACCAACTATGCAGTTAACATTTGCAATAAATGTGGACCGGTTATGGAATGATCCTCCTAAGATCATGTCTAAACAGGACAAAAAGAAGTTGTTCTCCTGTGCTTTTTAAATCAAATATGGCTTCTTAGGGTGAACTCTTGTCCCTTACCAGTCACCCCAGCATATTTGGGAAAGCAATTTTCCTTGCAGATTTAAAAGAATGCTGGGGGAGTTGAGGTTTTTTTCTCATTGCATTCGGAACAAAAAGGCAAAACTGTTTGGAAAAGATCACTGACCCTTGACCTCTGTCTTGACCTCTGGGCCTTGCATATGTAAGACATTAAAGCACATTAATATTGCTATGCATTAAGGTTCACGGGACGTAACATTAGTGCTCCACTAAAAACATTTCACGTTAGATTACAGAATAAAAAGCACACAATTTAGAACATAGCAGAAACAAAATGTGTTATTTTCTATAATAAAAAAATGGAGCTTTGATTACTATATGGATGAGTTTTTATGTCAATATCTCAAACACATTTGTTCATGTACATGTTTGTTGATCGACAGATCAACTATTTTGATTAATCAATTAATCATTTTTGTCATTTTTCAAACAAAAATGTCAAACATTCACTAGTTCCAGCTTCTCAAATGTTGCTTTTTTTGTCATATATGACTATAAACTGATTTTTCTTTGCTTTTTAGACTGTTGGGCCAAAAAAAGCTATTTGAATACATCTCATTGAACAGTGGGAAATTATAATTAGCAATTTTCATTATTTTGTTTCATAACAACTTCAGACAGTTTCTTCCGATGCTAGAAAAAAAACACACCAAGTTCTGACATAAAGTTATAAACCACAAGATATGCACAGGGGCCACAATCATGTAGGCAACCAGTCATTGTGTTTATGGGTAAAACAAGCTGCCACATCAAAGGGGCAAAGTGATGGAAACCACAAGAGGTCTCCTGCTTTTTATTGCTGGTAGCACTTTATACCGAGGCCTCTTATGTACACTTTTACATCTCTGCTTTGAATTACCCACCATTTCCCCTAGCCCCAATAAGTTTTAATAGGACCAACCTCCTACAGTTAATAGACGTTGATGCTAAGAAATCAGCAACATGGTTCAGTTATCAACACAGACAAAACATAACAAATGCTGTGCAGGCTTCTAATCTTTACCTCTTGTAGAAAGCTTGCTGTAAATCTGAGAGTTCACTTCTTTGTCTCGAAGGTAGCATCTTATTTCTTCAATTGCCTCTCTCATGATGGTAATAATCAAAACAAGACCCTAGAGAGTAAAATGTCAAAAAAGTAACTTTCCCCAAAGTAGAGAACAACTTTACATACAATGTTTGTGGGAAATACCTTAACATTTTTAACACTAAGATGCATCGAACACAAATTGCGGTATGAAAATTACAATTGATTGACCATGATGATAAACAATTATGAGAACATACCAAAGGGACCCAGTAGGTGTAGAGCGCACCTAAGCGTAGCTCGTTGACAAATTGAGAGCAGGCCAAAAGCAAAAAATACAAGTTTAAGAAGTACTTGAACTGATGGAACAGCACCTGTGAACATAAAACAAAGAAGCACAGAGTGAAATATGTGCTGTGTAGGGATGCACAGATCACTCTTTTTCAGTTACGATACCAATAACAATACCTGGTAATCAGTGTAAAATAAATAAGCTGTATTCCTCACTAGAGAAAGAGACAGGGAATCGTATTCTTCCGCATGATGCTACCGCAGGTGCTTGATTAAGTTGGCTGTGTTATATTTAGCAGTTCTACCACCACCCCTCAAAGCATTGGCTTTTGCAAACAGCCATAAAACTTGTTGGTGTAGCAAACATAAGTCCAAACGTGGACCCCTTGGTTTTAGCTCCCCCCATGCTATGTTAGCTCTCCTAGCAAAATATTGGGGTCTACCGGCACACTGCTGGCACATTAAATAGTACAAGCGTAAATGAACTGAATAGATACAGCTATTTGAGTCAGTATTGGACCAGTGTATCCTTAGTGGCAAGTTATTGTGCATTTGACTGTATCTGACATTTACTGTCAGACATGTTTCTTTTAAGGCCGTGACTGATTTTGATAGAAAATGGATTAAACACCATTGGTCTCCACGTATGGTATCCTTGTGCCTTGTTATAACACTGTTTTGGTGACATCTAGGTGAAAAGTCATTCAAGTCATTAAGCTTATAATATAAATCATTATGATTCAGGTATACATAAAACATTTGTTTTAACACAATTTCAATATTTAATGTGTAACAAGTCTGAACAATAAATAAATTTGGTATTGGGTGATATGGATAAAATTCTCTAGCACTGTTCATGCAATTCTACATCGTCATATAGATACCATAATTAAAGCCTGACTGCACAAAACAAACAATTTGCTTTCCTTAGACTTTAGGTAATAGCAATGATCATTTATAGACCAAACAATTACTTGTTTTATAGAGAAAAGAATTAGCAGATGCATTGATAATGAAATAATCTTTAGCTGCCTGGAACTGTTTCTGGATAAAATCCAGTGAATAAAAAACAACCTCAAACTGATACAAAAATCACAATTAAGTCCAGTGTTGTCCACGATGACTGGTAACATCTTCCACATTGGCCTTATACACCCAGACATTTTAGAAGGGATAACTGTAACAGTATGACATAATCTCTGACTACAGATCAATACAATCTCTAGGTACATATTGAAACCCATCCCTCCAAAAAAGTAAAAACTAGGCCTACATATAGCCCAGTTGTAACCTGGGAATCCTTTTACCAACCTAAGAACTATGGAACAATACGCAAACACGTGTAGGAGCTCCACTAGTGTCATCCTTACAATTAACACTCAAACAACAACTTTCATTTCCACCAGTGTGCAAGATTACTACCAAGGGAAAACTTGTGTCTTCACATTGCTACTGTGTCTACTGTCATTTCCAAAACGGTTGCCTAGCGGAGAGCAGAGCAAATGAAAACATGCACAGAAATATCAAGACTACAACATGTAGTGAGAAGAACATCTTGACATGACCACAGTAAATAAAAAGCATCACAATTTGCAATGCAAAAAGGCTTTGCTCTTGTCTTCTGCTTTCCAAACAAATTTGAGCTACTTTCAATGTCTGACTATACATATACAGAAAAAGTCATAAGATCTTAAGACAACTGTATGCCTGGAAAACAAATATATATGTAAATCAGGCCGGCCAAAATGCGAGGGTCCAAAACACACTGCTTAGTAACTGATGTTAATGAGTAAATCTCCAACTGATGTCAAATCGGGCACTACCATATTCTTCTAACAAGAAGAAAAAGACTGTGATCATAAAGATCTGGTGCTATGAAGCCATGTATAAAGATTTTTAACAAAACCTTCCACTATTATGAATGACTCATTATCTTACTGTGCTGCTGACATGTGAACTAAAGAAAGTAATCAATATTTCATTTCCAAACCATGCCTCTGCAGCATATCAGGAAGGTCCATGCCTATGACAGTGCAAACTCTCAGCAAGTCATATTAGTGAAAATGTAACCAGCATCACGTGTCTAAACATTTTTTAGTTTTTCTCTGTTTTGTATTATTGTAAAATGCATAGCTTTGGGTTTTAAACGACTGGTCGGACAATATGTGTGATTTATAGACACCAACTTGGGCTCGATTAAGGTAAATGGCCATTATTATTTTCTGACAGTTTATAGACTGAAATAGTAATCGACTGAACTGGAAAATAACGGGCAGATTCATCAATAATAAAAATAGCTGCAGTCATAATGTGATTCTCAAATCCACAATGTCCACCCACATAACTAGCAACCAACAGCGATGACAGAACCCTAACATTATCATTGTCTTAATGGAAAAATGTGTCTGATAAGCGACAATGAGTCATGGACATGCAGAGTGATGTGGGTGGTGGTTTTGGGGGTTAAAGGGGTGGGTGGAGGGGTGACCTTTGACTGACACTAACCGCAGGCAGGAAGGTGAAGAAGTTGTACTTCTGGTTGTTAATGACATTCCTAGGGTACCTCTGCTCCCTCTTTTCTGGGTGGCCGAGCCACACAGTACGGGGACGGAAGTCACCCATGCCACAGCATCTTGACCACGGGCAGCACCTGAGAGGAAGAGGCAGAGAAGGTAAATATTTAGGATTTAGTTGATTCACTTAGGCTGTTTCACTTTAAAATTAAGGTTCTGTAGTTTGACTCATAAACCTGTGTTGCATTTGTGGCGCTGTCTAGATAACGGCTCCATTTTTAATGAATTTCTTGTCACATCCCTTAGTTAATATATTGCCTAATCCAACTACAAACCTACAGGCAATATGATGCTGAACTAAAGGTCCATGAAAAAGCAGTTTGGAGAGATTATGCCTTACAAAACAAATATTAAATTTATCTGCAAAAGGGTGGCCACTCCCATTGTTCTAACCAAAACATTCCATATCAATCAACTAAAAGCACAGTGACCTCGTAAGTTATAAAGCACTGGCTACAAATTAAAAATAGACATGACAAATAATACAGTTTCTATTAGCTGCAGACAAAAAATGGTTCCATTCAGAGAAAGGGCATTACAAAAACAATATTTTTATGACAGATGACCTTAACTATTTACTGTTCAAAAGCTGTTTGCCAGGCCTGACTTTTCCTCTTTATATTCTACAGCTAAGGTACATGTAGCATCCTACAGTAGATTAATGCTGTAACTAACAATAGGCCTTTTTCACAGAAGACATCTAGACATGTCACAGAAGGAAAAGCACAGGTGTAAACATTAATATTAATGAGGGCTGAATTCTATTTAGCTTCTTTTCGATTTCAAGGCCCCGGTATTGTGCATGCTGACTCACTGTCAAACTTACTGGGACATTTGAATAGAATGAAGCTATACATAATGTGATAAGTAACACCAGTGTTTTTACTACTATGACATGTCAAACTGTCTTCTGTGAAAAATGGCCTTCATTATTATAGTTTACACCAGCCAAACATAGTGAGGGGTCGCTGTGCTAACCACTGTTTTGTTAGTATAGAATATATTTTTTTAATAATGGAAAATACACATTAAAATTTCCCAGAACCCAAGCTTGCATGTTGTAAATGTCTTGTTTTGTCCAACCAACAGTTGGAAAGCTGCAAATCTTCAATTTTAAGAAGACAGAGGCAGTATATTTGTCATTTTTGCTTAAAAATTACTTGTCAATTGATAAATCAACTTTACTGCAGATGTCTTTCTTTACAGCAAAAAGGAAGAGGAAGTGTTCTCAGAAGAGATGACTTTTCAAGAGCATCCTGAAGTTAGAGAGGGACGCCCCTGCACATGAATATAACCGTCCTGCAATACATTTTGAAGGTTATAATGTTCACTTTTTGTTGAAACTGCTTAAGTGAGGTATTGATTGAACTGTATTATCATTTTAGAGAAGGTACTTTGTGGTGGTGTTTAACTGTATTGCATTATTATTTATTTTCCCTTCACTGGTATAACACTGAATATTATAATCTTATAGAAGGTATAATGTAATGCAGTATGTTTTAGCTTTGGCTAGGTGTAATAAATAAATTGGCAACTGGGTGCACAACAACCATGTCAGAGGGTGGACAGGCGTAATGGATGCAATGATGGTCGTCAGGGTTGACTGTAAATGATACTGCAAACTGCAGAATATGCTGTACACTGAGCAGCTAGATACAATATTCCTACAGTATGACAGATCATTTTCAGTTTTTGCTCAATGTGTTTATTACAGGAGGTGACATCACCATGACAGTCCGATCAGATCTGATTGGGTACATTTCAGCACCGTGTCTTCCCTCTCATCCCTTTAACTTTACGTGTGTTTTCATCACCAGTAAATGAGGCCTGCCCCTATTATGTGCTGCTTAGAATCAAGCTACAAAGCATCATTTAGCCAGCATTTGAATTTAGGTCACATTCCTATTAAAGGCAGGGCCCACATTTCTGCTCTGAGACTGTGCTCAAGTCAACCGAGCAAATATTGACATGGGCGTCAAATGCACTTGCTCCAACTGCACCCCGGAACAAGGATGTGTCCTGGAGCTCTAGCTAGCTTATTAAAAGCTACAAGAAATTGACACGTAATTATTATTACCGTGCATGTGTCTGTTAGTCGTTGTTTTGTTCCTTAACTGCTATTTTCCTCCTAAACACCGCCACCGCTTAGCTATTGAGACAATGCCAATGCGCTCCTATAAACAATACAACGGCTAACCGACAGCAGCAGAAACCCACGAGCGAAATACATTTTTTTTTAAATGGCTTCATATTATTATGTATGTGCTGTATTATAACGCCCTTACCCATTTCTGTGTTTACTGTCCTGTCTTTTCGGCCGTCTCACGGGCTGTAGGGGGATATTGTCGGTCATTCCTCCAGCTCCTGGTAGCGGGTAGACGCTGTGGGCAGTCCGCCTGGTTGTAGCTGTTCTGGGCGGAGGCTTCCCAGCTGTCACTCACACAGGACGATTCAACAGTCAGCAGGTTAGCAGTGCTGGATTTTGGCTAGGACAGAAAGCCTGCTACAGCACTACGCCAAGCAGACCTATGTTAACTATTTTGTTAAATATTTTGCTTTTGTTGTCAATGTTTTTTTACAGGACTGAATAACTGAAAATTATATTGCTTGGGAGGATAATCACAATCAGAATCAGATTTATTGGCTAATGTGTAGCCTACACATAAAATGAATTTGATTGGTTTGAAGTTGCTCTCAATGCATTTTTTACAATTTACAGGAAAATATATCTACAGATAAAAACAGAAAAAAAGGAAACAAAGCTGAGCAAAGATAGCAAACATAGAATTGCTATAGAAGTAGGTAAAAAAAATGTTAGCAGTCCATTTACTTAAGTAGCCTATTTAAGTGCAATTTTGAGGTACGTTTAATGCAACTTTATACAATATTTTCAATGAAATACATTTCAGAGGGAATGTGTTTATTGTACTCATGTAACTTACTACATGTAGGCTATTAACAGCTATAGCTAGTAGTCACTTTAAATATACATCACGAAGACAAATGATCAACATATAGAATATGATGCATTATTATAGGTTAAATACGGGTGTTTTCAGCCATTGTCCTTCAAGTGACTCGATTGGAACTGCAAAAACTATTCTGGGATTTCAGGTCACCACCAGAATCTGCATACTAATGAAAATTATATGGCAGATAAGTGAGAGATGATGTCAGCCAAGCCCAGTTTATGCAAGGCCATACAATCCTGAGAAAATAAATATATATAATCAGGCAAAATACCTGTGGGTGGACAATGGGTGTGCAGGGTATTTGAACAACCTAACAGTTTTAATGCTGTATATATGTACTTTTACTCAAGTAGTAAGTAGTAGTAGTAGTTTTTTTTTCCAATTGAGGACGCTTACATGTTGCAGAGCATTTATACATTGACATTTCTACTTTTACTTCAGTCAGGGATTTCCACTACTGCTACTGTGTGACCAGAAACCAGAATTATATGCAATAAAACAGTTGGGACTTGTGTTTATAATTTTGTAGGCTGTGTTTAGGGTGTTGTGTTGTCATATAGTGTAAGATTTTTAGTTCTCTGTAAGTTAAGTAAGGTGCACATGTTAGAAACACCTTTCAATTTTTGTAGTAATGGTTCAGGCAATTTACAGGTGTATGACTGCACCAAAAAGCAACATAGGCACCGTATAATACTGTAGGCCCACTAGGAGCATACAGTAGTTTGAATGGCCAGTAAAGCAGAGTATTGTACCATGTCAAAATTGTTAAGGAAAAGGCCTCCTACGACAAATGATTGAAGAGCACCTTACAGTTGGATGGATGCAAATTGTTTATCGTTGAGGATGCAAAATGGTAAGGGATTAATGGCCACTGGTGGATCATGAGACTAGAAAGTAATACTTTACTTCAGTCATCTGAAGGTGAATTGATGTAAATAAGGGATTTTATGTGCATTCAAACTTCCCTGTGCTGGCATAGAAATTAACATCAAAGGCAGGGTACATTTCAGTTGTTAGAGCAACACTATCAAATGGTTTTCAAGCCTACTCTATGCAGTATGATACCGTTTTTGTCGTAGGGTATCATGAGAAGTAATGACATCAGGGGACAAAAAAAAAAAAACAATGTTGAAAAAGTCACCCTGATTTTATTTTTCAAAATCAGAAAACATTTAGGTGAAGGAAACATTTGAAAAACAAAACAATACATTTACATTGTAAACATGCCACATTGGCTCAACATCACTTAAACTGTAAAGACAACTTGAAAGCAGTTTTGACATGGTTTGCTAAAGAAAGGCACAACTTGGCAAATGCATATCGATTAGGAATGTACAACAGGGGCCTATAAAGTACTCTGACCATTCTGAGTTGTGTAAAGTGTCCAGTGATACATTCATTACTGTTCAACTCAGCAGGTTGAGAATGAAAAATCTTATCGCATACTCAAGAATGTATCGGAAAATGCACAGAACATTGCGTTGAGAGTAGGGGTTGTGGAGGAAAACTAAAATCTAAACGAGGTAGAACTTACCCCCTAAACTCAAGCATTTGGTGGATTGTAAATAAATAAATGATGCTACAAGTTGATACAGTAACCTAGAAAAAACATCTGACAATTACTCTAAATTGTTATTTCAAACAAAATCTGACAGGAAGGAAAAGTTAACAAAATTGATGATTTGCCCTTTCTCTGTTCAGCCATTACAATAAAAGCAGTGAAATGTAAATATAAAATGTAAATATCACCCAAAATAAAGTGCAGGCATGAGAGCTTCAAGCACATAATAGTCTTCAGACCTCAGCCAACTCATTTTGACTCGT
The DNA here is from genome assembly GCA_029875015.1 of Lepomis gibbosus. NCBI lineage: Eukaryota > Metazoa > Chordata > Actinopteri > Centrarchiformes > Centrarchidae > Lepomis > Lepomis gibbosus. The sequence goes on along the minus strand of JAPMOB010215853.1, from coordinate 16,773 downwards.
GTGTTGGGAGGGGAGGGGCTTATGTAAACTAATGAAAATATTAAATGTGTGATGCTACACGGTACAACACACAAATTTATCAGTCTAACAGAGCCTTCAAGACAACCTTAAGGGTGCAGTGAAGGACAATAGCAACATGTATAATTCCATTAGGCACTTGGAAAAATGTTTTAGTCCTTATCTACTGTATCTTAGCACCAATGCAACAAAGATGATAGCCTATTATTTACATTATCCATAACTGAACTTTTGCACATTGATTTAATAGACACCAGAATAGTCTGTCAATCTGTCATCAAAAGCCTCTACAAAATGAGACATGCTAATGACATTTACCACTACAAAAATGTACAGTCATAAAATCTATGGCACACAAGAGGAGGGAAAGTAGTCATAGATACATATGGTTAACTACAACATTATTTCTGAACACCGAGACATTGTGTCCTTAAAAAAGTCATGCCCTGAAACTTTACCTATTAAAGTCAAAATCCTTCAAAAGTATCAAGGAGACAGTCTGAATTTAAGCAGTTTCAAGTAAGTTATACATTCAAACTTCTGGATAGACAGCAAAAAAACACAATGAAAAAGTCAGAAGAAAAAAAAAATACCCGCATACATATTTATATAAAATAAAACTACAGTAGTTATATCAAGTTCAACTAAAAATAACACTTGAGAATCGTTCAGATCAGGAGGGAAGAGAGCTGCAATGAAGTTACTAGAAAAATTCAAACAATCTTAGCAGAAATCTACAAAGTTTTCTGTTAATATTGATTGTACCTCATTCAAAAAAAAAAGACATTCAAAAACTGTGTTCAGGTGGTAAATTGACTAATTAACTGCAATTTTACCCTCCTCCATGAAATGTGGGAACTGCGATTTTGGTACACTGTCGGAGCTGTTCTTCTCAATTTCAGCCATGGAGGCAGGCAAACCAGAGTGGGATCCATCCATCTTCACAAGGCCTCCAGTGGATCCAATCAGAGGCCCACTGGCAGGGCTCCCAGGGAGTGGGATGCCACCCCCTTGGATGACAGAAATTTCATTCGTCTTCATGGTCAGGCCACCGCTGAAGGCAGCAGCATACTGGTTCCACAGAGATGAGTCAAAGTTAATTTGTGGAGCACCCATTTCTTTGGGGGGCTGCATCATTTCTGGCAACATCTTGGCCTCGGAGGTCATTGCCATCAGTGCCATGGGATTATCCAGAGACAGACGCTGGCCACGGCGTGACGAGTTGTTCCACATGTGAGTGCCGATATGCACCTAAAGATAAGACACAGTAAATAACAATCCCATCAAAATGCTATATTACATTATTCCAAGTACACACACAAAAAAAAAAAAAAAAAAACTGGAGATGGCCTCTTCAGCACTTTGTCAGACAATGATGACTTACCTTTAGATTCCCCTTGGTGGTGAAAGCCCTGCCACAGATATTGCAAGCAAAAGGCTTCTCCCCAGTATGAGTGCGCTCATGGATCTGCAAGGCGCTGGCAGATGAGAAGTTCTTGCCGCAGGTATTACACACATGCTGTTTGGTTGATCGCCGCGGTGCAGTGGAGATGGAGGAGGGCATAGTTGTTCCCTGAGGCAAATGGGAGCTGAACAAACCATGGGGACCCAAAGGATTCTCTGGAGGAATCTTCATCTCCAGACTTGCCAGACTTGATGGTATCCTCATGAAAGCCATGTTACTATGAACTGTTGGAACAAGGTGGAAAATTAGATCCAAGCATCAACATACCAGCCTCAAATACTTTCCTCAAACCTGGAAAACTCACCATAGTCTCCATTTGTGAATGGAATGCTGGGTTCTTCTTTAATTGCTTTGGGGATGAAGCTACTAGATGCTGTGAGGTCAAGGGCTCCACTCGACTCAGTGACACCTTGAGCACAGCCATCAGATTCCGGTTTTGACATGCTGTGGGTAAAGTCATCAACTGCACCCTCAGGAGATTTGCAGCTACTCATGTTGTTTACTGGGGAAGATGAGTGAAATGACATGGCAGAGTCAGAAATGGCGGGACTACGGCCATTCTGATATTCCTGCTCTATAGGAGCTGATGGGGATTCTTTGGACGTTCCCTCACTTTCCGAAGCAGTGCTACTCTGTCGTTTCAGTGCAAGAGCAGAGGTGAGGTTCTTCAAAACATCCAGGCTGGAAAACGCAGCAGGGGCAGCATGCTGCTGTAGTTGTTCTTCAGGTGCAGATGTGAGGGTATCTGAGGTGTTTGGCTTGTGGGAGTTCAACTCTAGCTCGCAGTCATCCATGCTTGCTTCAAAACGGTTGACATCCATAGGGGTTTCCTCCGGTAGAGATGGCTCTATCGCTTCTGCTGCATCAAACTGGTTTTCTGGCATTGGGGTGTTTGGGATCTGCCCACCCATATGCATTCGAATGTGCTGCTGCAGAACTACAGCGTTCGTGAACTTCTTTTGGCAGATTGGACATGAGTGCTGCATTTTAAGGGGAGTGTTGGCCCTGTGCACTCCGTAATGGGCCTTGAGATTGCCCTTGGTAGAGAATGCACGGCCACAGATTTTGCACTTGTAGGGCCTCTCGCCGGTGTGTGTTCGGTAATGCATTTTGAGTGAGCTCTGGCAACTGAGCACCCTATGGCAAATTACACACTCGTTGGGGTCACTGGTTCTTTTTTCCAGACCATCAACCATCTGCTGTAGTTTTGCTGTTCCAGAGTTTTGTTCACCCGGAAGGGCACAACCATTCATGGGAAGCAGTGCTCCAAGCAGTTCTTTAGCATCCTTCTGATTTGGATCCAGTCCTAACTCATTGCCAAACACAGAGGAAACAGATGGGGAACCATCACTCTTTGATGGGGAAGGTCTTTGAGAAAATGGATCCCCTGCAAAGCTGTCAAATGTTTTCAGTCCTGGTATGGATGACTGGTGGAACCCAGCAGCAGGATGGCCAAGCATAGGCTTGATTTCAGTCATATTTGACTCATCTATGGGCACAGACATGCCAAAGGGGATGCCACTGCTGGTGGGAATATTGTCAAGGTGCTCTGGTACAGGATGTGGGTTCATGCTGATGGTAGGATACTTTTCTTTATGCCTTTGGAAATGCACTTTGAGGTTTCCTTTGGTTGTGAAGCGGTTTCCGCAAATGTTACACTTGAAAGGCCTCTCGCCAGTGTGAGAACGCAAGTGAATCTGGAGAGCACTGTCATTGCCAAAGGTCTTTCCACAATACTTACACTTGTGCTTGTATAATGAGTCACCATTCTTTGATTCTGGTGGGATGTTCAGCATCTTCGTCTTCACTTTTTTGGAGGACTCTATCCCTGCTTGGATACCATTGAAGGTGCTAGAGAAACCCATGACACCTGGTGACTGTGGCAGTAGTGCTGGTAAATGGCTAGCCAAATCTGGAATGCCCTTTAAAATGTCTGTTTTAGAAGTTGTTGTACCCAGTCCTCCAGGTAGAGAGGTAGGGATGCTACTTGGAAGAGGTAGTTTACCTTGCTTCATTGTCTCCATGGAAAGACTCTGACTGCCAGTCCTTTTTCCTATCAGAGCTGCTGCAGCAGACAGCTGTTGAGAGAGATGTGCACCAAGGGCTTTCAGAGGATCCATTACTGCCCCTACTGATGACTGCAGACCCTGTGGAGTCATCATAGCTACTTGGATTCGAATCTGTTCGGTGAGCTGGATTTGCTGTAGCTGCTGTTGCTGGAGGCACACTAACTGTTCCAAGATCATCTGGATGGTCTGCACAGCTTCTTGTGATGAGGTCAGAGATGTATTATTTGAAGAATGTTGGGAGACCGCCACTTTTGTGTCTGCCATGGTTTCAAGAGTGACATTTGAATCTTGCCGTTTGGATAAGGGATGGAAAGTCATCCCAGGGCTAGCAGCAGTGTCTGCCTGATCCTGTTGTCCCGAGTCCTCTGCATTCATGCAGGACTCCTCTGTTCTTTCCAGGTGGTCTGTATTGACATTCGATAGGGAATGACTGCTGGACTGGCTATCATCATGGTCACTTGTAAAGCCTTCAGGAGAGCCTTGTGAATATTCCTCAGGTACTGCATTGCCACCTGCATCTTTCATGATGACCACTTGCTGACTTTTAGTGCAATTTTTCTCATGCTCACTAAATTCTGCTTCATCAAAGAATTCAGCACAGCACTTGTTGCAGACCTTTGTCTCGTCCATTCTGAACCTTTTCACTTCATTTCCAGCCTCCTCCGTTTGATCATCTCGAAGAATCACTAAAACAAGAGGATATAGGATTTGATCTTCAATAATATATTTTAATATACACACACTATCAACCAAAATAGTGATATCACACACACACAATTGTAAGTCTAGAAAACATTTATTACCAATGTTTCAAGATAAGTCAAAACAAGCCCAGAACAACAGCCTTGCGATAAATTTTAATTTTGTGGTGCTTATGTTATATTTGTTGTGACAAGGTGTGATTCCATGGTAATGATTTAGGCTTTTAAGTTTGTGTTCACTGGATACTCTTAAGATGTTATTCTTTTTGACCAAAGACTTTGTATTTGGTTATAGTCCATAGGACCAGCAGAGGGCGACCATCTACCTTTGACATTGACGAACAATGTCCAAGAAGACAAAAAGCCACAGGCATTAAATTACTTTTTCTGAAATAAGCCACCAAGCACTTGCTAAAAATCAGATCAGTTTCCAGTGCCACATGTGGGGCAAAACTTGTGACCAATAGCATATAGTTCCACAATCAGCAAAAGATATATGCTTTTAAATTGTATATCCCAGTGGGTATAAAATAGAGATCAAGACTAAGCTTATAGAAGACTGAAAAATACATTTTTAAACAAAGGGTGACCTATTGTTGATAACATTCAAGTGTTTCCACAGCCAGTGAAAGCCTGATAATTGCTCCGGAGTCCTGTGTGCATTTTAATTTGCCTGCTAACCAAGAGGCCATTTCACAACTGGGTGTATTGTTAAATGCTAATGCCTCAGAGAAAGGGGGTAGACCACCTGTTTGCATTTGCCCAAGGAAACTGTTGGACTTGTTAATTGCTCACCAGGAGGCATTGGAGCAGTGGCACAAAAGTTGCAAACGGTATTACATTCTGCTCTATGGGAGGAAACAGTAAGCAAGAGTCAGCCACCTACATCTGCGCACTAAACAATAGCGCTCTCATGTTAATACAATTAACTTCGATAGGAACACACATACACGAGGTTTAATTGAGGAATATTTAACTATGCATTATTATTTCCTAATCTTCACAACATTAAGGAGGCAACGCTCCAGTTTACCACTTGACGGCGCATGACCTGTATGCGATCACCTTTAGTTGGGTACATGACACGAGGTCAGACTAAACATTCAATTCATTAGCCTTGTATGGTAAATTACACTAAATGTTTAGGCTACTGTTTACAGCAACCATCTGAGATGAATAGGCTACGGCCAGAATGCACCGGGCTTTCCAAACTCCCGTGTTAACAATAACTTTACCAGTTATAAAGGTGAGGTTCACGGCAGCGCTGGAGCGTGCATATGGCAACACCAAAACGCACCCCCACCCAGTCTCCGCAAAAATGCCACTGCTCCATCCCCCACCTCTCCACATATGTACGAAAGGAAACAGTCATGCATTAAACTGGGGGATTTATTGCCTTTAGCTCAGCTTACTCCAGAATCACATTTCATACAGTTTGAGGCACCTTTGTTTAAAACCTCAACTTTGGCGCACACTTGCAAACAAATCCCACCAATACCACTTCATTATATTATAGATACAGCAACCTTTAAAGCAAAATAGAAATTTTGATAGTTATATTTACAATACACACAATGGCAACTGTAATAATAACTATCTAAATCCAGTTAAAGTTAAAGTTAAAGAGCTTTGAAAGTTTACCTATTAATATTTGCCATCAATTTAAAGTGATGTGTCATAAATCAAAAGTTAGTAATATCTAAATAATTTTTTAAGATAGCCTACACATAAAAAAGACACAATGACCAGCCACTCGTTCCTTGCCACACAACTTCCTAAGTAAGTCAACAATGACCAACCGACAGGTAGCAACAAATGCTTCAAAGAATCCAATAAAGTTCAAAGGGTTTTGCCTTTGACCAAGAATTAAATAGTCTTCTCGATTGAGGATGGAAGTTGTAACTTAGTTAAACATTCAAACCCTCAACAAAGTTACTAAAATAAAGGGGGAACATAGGTCACTCTTTCCTTTGACCGCGCTTGTCAGAAAGGAAAAAAAACAAAGTGTAAAAGCTTACAGTTGCCTTTTTTTAAGGACCCTCGCTGAACACCTGTATTGGGTAGAAAATAATTTCTGTATGTGTCGCTTCCCGAGACTGTGGCTCACTTTTACTCCTGGTCAATTCAAACGAACAGCAACAGGTCAGAGTGCGAGAGGAACAATCAAAAAAGCGGCCCCCTAAACTTTCAGATAAATGTAGATAGTTCGCAACATGGCATGGCGAGGCTACATGTTAAGTTTTTGGGCAACCAACTCTCTCACATCTCGCGTGTAAACTTACCATTTCCTAACGCACCAGGCTCGTCGGAGTTGATGTGCTGCGGTTTGGCTTGCTTGCGCCTCGACATGGTGCAACCATCAGGAGCTAGAGTTGCAAACAATTTTCCTCTCCCTTCTTCAACAAATTCTTCTGCTTGGAAAATTAGCTCCTCAAGTAGAAACGCGCATGTCAACGTAATTATTATTATCAATAATGCATTGCGATTTATCACGGTCCTCTGACAGCTGATTGGCTCCAGTCCAAGGGCTCACACATTATTCAAATGTGCTCCCTATTGATGAGCGGAGCGGAGTGGCAGGAGGGGGCGGGAGGAGCCATGCTAGTGGATGGACTGCAGGATGGAGGCAGGGTTAATAACACCCAACTCATTGCTCTTTTCCTTGTTCATGAAAATATACATAGATTGTCACCGACAGTCACAAGCGAGCAAAAGATCAGTTAAACAACATTGACTTAGTGTGTTTACAACCTGTGGCACTTTTAACTCAAAACACCGGGATATTACAATTAATGCGGCTTTTTGGTTTTTATTTTATTTCCTTTAAGATCCCTATCAGTTTCATACCCACATGCATGATCTGGTATGTGTACATGTTCCTTCTCTAGGGACTCATTGTGTATGCATGCTGCCCAAAACTTTCCAGGAAACTCATCATATTTTCTGTATTTATCCTCCTACAGCTTCACTGTAATATATTTAAGGTTCCTGTAGGCAAATGTGGTATATCTGTGGTAAGGAAATAAGTTCCATCGCAACTCTTTCATATACTGACCAAGGTCCAAGGTTTTTTCTCAGAAATGTGATGGAGGGGACACACACCATAACTCTGTTTACACATTACATGACTTACACATTTTGTTTTTGGCTGATATAATTGTTTATTTATTTTATTAGAATTATGTATTTTGTAGGTTGTTTCCTCAAATTTAAATGCTCAACTGTACCCAGTTTTTTATGTATTTGCTCCAAAATGTGTCCCTTAGAATTCTAAACAGAGATTGATGAACTGTTGTGAACATCCAGGCTAATGCAAACATAAATCAGTACATATTTTTGTAACAACTTTGGTCCATCCTTGCAATAGCATTGAGTAGTGTTCATTTTTCTAGATGATACCCTAACTATATTGTGGGAGATTATTCATTTACAGTGATGCATTATTTATTAATGAGGCTGAATTGTTGTCACAATGTTTGCTCTGTCTTATGTGTCAATGTGCTGAGCCCAATTATCCAAAATATTCTAGAATGTCTGAAAGAGTGACAAATGTCACCCCAGTGATTAAATGTTTTTGTACCGGTATAACAAAGTGTTAAATGCTTTGTCAAAAAGTTGTGTTATGGAATAAGATGATGCCGGAATAATGCTGTTAGTTCTGTTTTACATTTACATTCACTGTGTGGGCATCGCTGAAGTGCCAAAAACATTCCAGGAAATTCACATCGCTGAGGATTATTTGCACAGGGGGAAACCTTTCAATGAAAACCTTTATTAGAACAGTGGTCACTTCCTGCATATTTATAGTGAATTATCAAAAAGTATTTTAGACAGGTGAAGAATAACAGAATAATCAACTAGTCAACTACCCGACATGACCTCCTCTGATAACAATACAAAATCTCACAATGATTTCTCTTAAAATCTGTGATAAAACAGGATGTATGTTTGTAAAATGCATTGCGATTCTGGTGAATGTTCCAGTAAATCTCTTTTTGAGACATTTGACCAAGAATCCAAACCACAATTCTAATCTCATAGGCTAGATTAATGATATTATGTATGCATGCTTGTACAGGACATTAAATTTGCCTACTTGTATCTTTCTCATTCACACATCTCCTTATGCAGACAGGATTTTATTTTTGGCATGTGATCTATCAAAGATATACCACGTTGTGAAGAAATGCTGCTGTACAGGCACTGAGGGGTCACTTGAGATCACTGAAGAGTGGGAAAATCTCTATTGGATACAAATGTAGTATACATGAGATGTCGAAAGAGAGAGAAAACAAGAATAATATGATATATTAAAACTCCTCTGTGGCTTTTAGAGAGTAAACAGCATGAAATAAACATCACACATGTGAGCACAGAGAAGAGTCAAAGGAGTGTAAAGGGTATTACGGGGTTAAACTGTCCACAGAAAGTTACCCATTCACATTATTTCATTCAGAAAAAGTCTATTCGTACTCTACTACACTCTCTCTCTCTCTCTCACTCTCTCTCTCTCTCCCTACCCATCTTCCGTCTAGGGTCTGTGCAATAGTCGCTCAAAAGCGGTTTTATTGGCACTGGTACTGTTGGCACTCTTCTTCATCTTATTTATTTATTCATTAATTGTTCATCCGTTTTTGTATTTTAATCTATGTGTGATTGAATGAAAGAAAGTGTAAATATTTAAACACATTTGGAGGTAATTCTGAAAACTATATAAACACAATGAACACAGCATTAGAGGACTATTATTAGATCTGTTGATGGAAGATTGATAATGAAGTAATCAGTTTTGATGAACATTTGCAATCATTTCAACACAAAATTAGAGCCAAGTGTTAATTAAGTGTTATAGTGGTATTAAAATAAACTATTTTGTGCAGAGTTTAAGTGACTCTACATAATACATGATATTGGCCTTTTAACCAATCGGTTCAGTCTAAAATGCCTCAGCCGATAACTGCTGGACAAAGACAAGCCAATATATTCAGATAAACAAATGCTCTTTAAGGAACCAGCTGAAGGTGAAAAAAGAGGGGAGTGCTGTCTAGACGGTTTATTGCCCCAATAAGAAAGTATGCTTGAATACGCTGTTTCTTCTACGTTCAATCTAAACAACTCTTAACTGTGTGCAGTTGTAAAATTGCAGTTGTGTGAACCATAGGGATGTCAGCTACCTCATCTACTCTTTTTGATAATTAAATAATAAGACAGACAATCTCAAATAACAATAAAACAAGGGTCACTGAAATCAGTTTTCACTTTGCCACACACAATAAATGAAGACAGTGATTTTGTGAAAGAAATCCATGTTTCTTCTCCGTACTCCGTACGTAAAAAGCAATACAACATACAGGCCGATAGATTATTGGCTTTCCCCCTGTCTTTTGTTTAAGGGTTGGCTGTTTGTTAGCTGCTGAAGTCCATTGTGATCATTTTGTGCTGGTCATTGTCAGTTTTGAGAAAAGAGACACAACTGTCAAGGTGGTGTGTTGCAATGAGGACAGATATAGCATAACATACACTGTGTCCTTGATCTGGCCATGTACCTGACATAGAGCAAGTCTACATTGGTCACAGATGAACAACCTCATAAATGACCAACGAGGCAGTATGAAAACAGCCTCTGCCTATTCAGCAAATAATTTCTACATCCTGACCTTTTCTGATTCCCTCCGGAGTTTAAACAAGAGAACGCTGCGAGATGGAGACACGTTAAGTTTCTCAGATGCGTCATTTGCTGAGCTTTACGACGACCTTGCAGTGGGCAAACAATAACAGCTTGACACTTGCTGAGGAATTGTGAATTGAACATGTGTTTTTTAGGACTCAGTAAAAGATGAAAGGCACAGGCCAACATGGGAAGGATGAGCTTTTTCACATCAGTGTGATAATCAGTACTGTTGTCAAAACAAGCCCAACTTTAATGAAAAGAGTCTGCTTTACTCATCACTGTCTTCGTATGAGAACACAGTCAAATACTAGATTGACTAGATTTGATTGAGTAAAGTTTGCTAAATCCTCAGTAAGATTAAAAGAATAGTATCCCTTTCCTCAGAAATATGTTTTGCATATTGTTTCTTCATTTGGATGTTTGACCTTCACAGTGCATAATGATGTATTTCTAGTTTGACACTAGAAGGCTGTTCTCAAATTCATCTAGTGAAGAAGGAATTCTGCTGCCTCAAATCTGAGTTTATTTTGTATATTTACAAACATGATTTTGTGATGTCACAAACTATCTAGACAGTCAATCATTGTCTAATCTAGATTTTTTTTTAAAGAATATCTTTATTTGTCTTCAAAATTTTCTGGGAGAAAAACACATACAGTAGTTTATGATAAACTATGGTGCACAAAATGTAGCAGGAAAAACACTTTATAACTTGTCATAACCTTTTAACATTCATGATGACATGACTTTATAATCATGAGCTCTTTGTGTTGAATCACATGCTTGAGAAGTGTTAGAATGCAAATAATTAACTACCTCTGGAGAAACACAATGACAAAAGAGCATTTTCCTACAGTATGCAAGGACCTGAAAACAAAGCCAGGTGAGTCATTTCTCGCCATTTCAGATGCGCTGTCTTCAGTGGGACACCACAAAAAGTATTTTAATGGTTGACCAGTTTCTTGCTCATTGACTTCAGGATTTCTTCTAAATGTATTTCCTATATCCTGTTTTATTATTTTATCCTCTGTTGGTTTTCTTCAGGTACCCCTTAAAACATTTCCTCCCTTGTAGTCATAAATAACGTCATTAAACTCACACAAAGGACAAAGGGAAAAGTTTTTTTTTTCATGCAGGACTTGATTCCCATGGAAAGGGTAAGTAATGCTGAGGATAAGCAAGCACAAATGAAAACAGCCCAGGTGACCTTTTGTTGTTGCTTAGACTACCTAGGTCCTATGTTTTTTCCATTCATATTAGTCATATCACAACATAAGCTTTGCTGGTAAGCAATCAATGCCGCTTTTTCTATGACAGCACTGTTAAGACTATACAGAAATGTTCCCTGCCACCCTTTGTTCTTGGCGATTGTACAATCATCTAAACATGGCATTATCTAGCAAATACAAGTATAGAGGCTCACTGCAATTACTATAGTGTCAGACTGTTTTCATTATTGATCAGTAAACACCCTTTCAAATGTCCTGCTTTTCATGAACACATGTATTTAGTTCTTTTGTTTGGTAACATCAGCCTAGAATAGAGACTGAGGGCACTGAGTTGAAAGGTATTGGATGTTTGTCTTCTGTACCAATATTGTTTTTTGCCCCAGTGAATGCTTTTGAAAAGCATACCCATATATATATGTGTGTGTGTGTGTGTGTTTTGCTTATAGACCTTGTGGACAGTCTGATCATATTGTTTTTCAGTTTTTCCATGCTCACAACAAAATTATTTTGTGACAAAAACATTGATTATATAGATTGAGGATTTTTAAATACGAGACATGGAGCAGATCTACTTTTAACAATTTTTAATGAAGGACATTTCACTTTATTATGTAGAGAAACAGTATCAATGCAAATGATTATTTTTAATATTATATTTACAACATGTCTGGTGGGGATCTTTGAATATAAAATGTGACTGCAACAAAATCTGACAAATTACAAAATTAAACTTTTACACCTTCTTTTGCATGTTAAGAGTTTTTGCAAATGGTTGTAACACTTGGGTGAAACAGGAAGTTTAAACGACTCTGTCTTTAAACTAGATCTGTGCCTTTGGTGATAACAAGATGACTGCTTATTTGTCTCACACCACTGACTGAGAGGTTGGGATTTGGAGTTGGAGGAAATTATGGGCCACAGCATTCTACAGACAACCTCTGTTCTGGTTATGAAATCTTAAAAAGGTAGTTTTGAATTTCCATACTAGACAAGATTATTGTAACCACTGTTTATTTGCAACCAATGAAAGCTGATGTGTTTGTTAAAGTCTTGGTTTATAGTGATGGTAACATATCCTGCTCAACCACGAGTGTGTGATCTGTGTGATTGTGTGTGTGTGTGTGGGTGTGTGGGTGTGTGTCACTGATGCGGGGGCTGACGGGTGAGGGGAGAGATCAGTGGCCCACACATGGCTGTAATTTAATGGAGAATTGCCCAGTGGTTCCTGTGCAGAGGTAAACACACCAATAGTCAGGCTTTTGTTATTGCATGACTATGACAACCGCCTCCATCAATAAACAATAGAGTGTTGGGGGGGTTGGGGGACAAGGACTCACTGTATGAAGAGAACCCCACTGTGTCCACTTCGCACTCTCTCTTCTAATCAGCCACATAGTGGAGAAGCGTATGATGAGTATGTGCAATAATGAGCCTGGAAAGCTGAGGTCACACACTGGAGCAATGTGTACTATTGGAAGACCCCTCAACTTTGATATTTAATTGCTATCAATTTATACATTTCTATACATTTATCAAGATGAATTGTAGTTTTGGGGATGAAAAGGTCAAACGTGAAGAATTTGAGACACAATAAACAAAGAGATAGGGAGAGCTTGGCAGTCACCATCAAGCTGTGAGTCAACAGGGGGCCAATCCCTCAAATCTGAGATGCAATCTGGGCCAGGGTCATAAACATTTACAGGGTGGGAAGTGCTGAGCAGAGGGCCTGCAGGATATCAGCCCTCTCTCACTTCTAATTAGCTTATGAGAATGCACCAGTTATACAATAGCATACTGCCAACCCCTATTGTGGTGATTTTCAAGTGTTAATTTCAGTCGAAGGGCAATAAGAAATCCATTTTAAGCAATGGGATCAAGTCAAGAATGCATCAACGTGAAACAAATAATCTGTATGTTATGTATGAGTATTAGAGTTATACCAAACAGCCGAAGAATAAAACAACCTAATTCATGAGCATGTATTAATTTAAAACTTCAAATGGATGGACTTTCTTGTAAATTATATCTACCAAACAACATCAGTAACATCTGATGTCTCAAATAAATACATTTTTTTGGTTGATGTTTAAACCAAATGTAACCAAGTTAGTTTACGGTACAGGAGGACACATGTTCTGCTCATTCACACTGATGGATTCAGTTTTGTGGAAAGTGCAGCCAGATGGCAAAGTGACAAGAATAAAGTATGGGACAAATGAAACATTGATGATTGTAACACGCCCATGTTAACATGATGTCATGCTGCAACATACTGTATGCACACACACAGCTTCTGTCAGAAAGTGTGAATGGATTTAATTTAGGTCACATTTATTTACACACAAAATGTAATAACAAATGAAGAGCAGAACATTTAAAGTCATGCACATCAAAGTATTGCCGTGTGTTCCATGACCTTATCAGATACAGTGTCAGACACTTTGAAATGTTTTGAAAACTTTTAAGTCTTTTGTCACTGACAGACGTGATAGGAGATATAGCAGACAAGGTACAAATAAAATAATGATTAAAGCTTAATTTAGCATTAGCAAAAACCTATTGAGAGTGCCCTTGGGTATTGAATACAAAACTTCCCTGAAAACAAAGGAAACACACTGCATAAAGTACTTGACAATGAATTTGGTCATTCTTCTGGGACTCAAAGGCTATAAGACACCTGGTGGGTTTTTCAGGCTCTTGTAGGTTTACAGCGGCCATTGACAAAGACAGCCGCAGACCTCAGAGGTATTGACTGCCTTCTGTGAAGGCTGAAAGAAACTTAATCCCCACTGCCTCTGCCTACTGTATTCAACAATATTCACTCACAGCATTTAAAATCTGTTCACATTTCCCATAAGAAGAGTCACATATCATGATTTTCCTATCACTTTGCACTCTTGAAAACATAGTAGTTGCATCTGCTTCTTGGCCACGTAATCTCTGACACAAAAAACATGTTTGATTATGTTTTTACTTTTTCTTGTTAATAAAGTTCATACAATCAAAATCGTTCTACCATGAGCTGTATGGACATGAATAAGAGTGCGTTATGGTTGTTATAGCAACCACAAAAATGGCTTCTATGCTGAACAATAGTCAGATGGGTCTTGGGGAGGCCCTGCGGCCACCCCCCTCCACACCCACATCTGCTGCCGCCACATTCAGACTTATGGGATGTTCTGCCGATTATTCTCTGTCCTGCTTCCCCCTTTCAAAACTGACAGGCTGAGATGAATGAGAATGAAATTAGGGATTCTGCCTGCATCTGTCCAGGAACTTTGATGCAGTAAGCTGTGGTAGCACTGTTTTGATAGGAAGTTAAGAAAGAAAGAGAAAGAAAAGAGACATATGAGGGCCTGTTAAAGTTATTCAACTCAACGGAGGGGGGGGGGGTTAAAAAAATGTGTGTGATGTGACAAAAGTTCTTATGTGGTGTGCAGGGTTTATAATGGCAAACAATTCCAGAGGAAGAGCCAGAAACATCCAGCTGGATAGGCTGTAAATAATGACAGTGCATAGCAACCAGGAAGGTATGCAGAGGCAGAATATGTATGCTTCTAGGGCTTTCTTGTGACTTTTTTTGGTGTCGCTTTTATGGGTAAAACATAACAGGTCATCAGCAAGTGAATAAAGAGAGGCAGATACAAAAGAACACACAAACGTCAAGACAATCAAAACATAACTAAGAATTTATAGAATAAATGACAAAGTAGAGGGCCTGTGTGTGAGCCATGAAGATAAATGCGTTGGCATGATGGTATGCTGAGAGTAAAATGTGTACATGGGTGTAATTGTGTGTATTTAGTTATCAGAAATGTCTTAGATAATTACAGGACTTTGCTGACTGCACAACTGAAATCATTAATTCAACTTATGTGAAGACCACAGCTACCTCTCTGCTCTCTGATGAGAAATAAATGAGCAAAAGTTTGTGTGAGACACAGAGTGGTTTACTTTATTGGAGGCACAACTGTAAATCACAACCCAGACAAAAAGGAGAAAACCCTTTAGTGCCTTTGTCCTTTGATTCCTTGTGGACAGCAGCCACGGTAGAATTGGATTGGAGCCACCTGCCTGTCTGTAAAGCCACCGTGCACACTGGATAAAAGCGAGACTACCGCTGCTTTCCTACACGGAGGAAGGATTTATGCTTTTAGTAAAAACTGCTTCACACACAATAAGTATTTCCCATCAACTTGACTTCACAATCAATGTCAATGAGAATTTCAAAATGTGTTGATAATATCATGGAAATGTTCCTATTAGAGAGACCTTCAAGGAAATTCATGGAAGCTGAGTCAATTTTAATTGTATAGCCCCCAAAATCACAAATTACAAAATTGCTTCAGAGTGCATTGCAATCTGTACAGCATGTGACATGCTCTATCTTTAGACCCTGGATTCAGATAAGGAACCCCCACCCCACCAAAAAAAAAAAGGAGGAGCAACAGAGGAGGGATCCCTCTTTTTTTATGAAGTTTCTTGTAGTTACTTGTATTGTTTGAATTCCTGCTGTTTGGAAAGTGCTATGCCTTATTACAGAAACTTATTACAGAAAGTCCCATTTTATCTTGATGTTGAGGATGACATTTAGGATGTTTTGGTATTACAGAACATGTTTCCAGACTGCATTTCAGGAAAGAAATATTATCTTATTTAACCATTACAGAACCGTAACCGAAGGATTTAGGATAATAAATACCTCAAAATACTTGACAAAAATGACAGCAAGCAAGGTCTGTCGGCAATTACAGTGAACATGGGAAACAACATGAACACTGAAATCTTATGACTGAAAGGCTGCTTAAACCATTTGATGGCGCATTCAATTTCCTGTGTATTCTGGGCAGATAAAAACAACGGAGAAAATAAACTTCCCAGAAAGGTGGGGTTTCCTCTCTTTCCACCACCGACCTGATCATCAATAAAATTGAAGCTAAAAGTTAACGCCTGTCATTTCTTGTCTTTATAACAGTGACAAGTGAAGTGAGACAGCCGTTGTCAAGGATCCAGGCAGTCTTGTGCATTTTGAACACAGATACAGACCTCACAGGACAAGAACTGATTCTAGTTTACAGTACTAGTTAGGTTTTATTGTGATAAGAGATAAAGTCTGAGGCCACAGCCATCAATTTAGGAATTGCTTCTCTAATAGGAAGATAGTATTTGTCCTATCTTTGAAACTAAAGATAGGACACACTGTTAGGAAATGTCTCTGTAATGAGGCCCCTGATCACTAAAGTATATCCTCTCAGGTATGTGTCCACTTAGTTTTGTACTCTCACACACAGAAATACAAACAAAAACTGAGATAGCCCTAAGTCTTTCCCAATGGATGGTGACCACCGATGCATTTACAGGCAAGAAAAAAAGGTTGGAAAGAAAGACTTCTGTCTGAGGAGGGTATCCAAACCCCCACCATCCATATTGATTAAACAAATTTGCCACAAATCATTTTACAAATGCCCAGTGGGGGGCTATAGAGGTTGGTGGAAATACCCCATTCATGCTCTGTCCTCCCCCGCAGGGCTGAAGCCTCGACTCTTGGCTCGTTTAAGCGTGCTGACAGGCTCTGATCCTCTGGCCATCTGCAGGGTGGGCTGGCCATCGCTGAGGGGTC